>VKOC01023201.1:0-32590 GCA_009364415.1 Spea multiplicata
TTATACATTGTACAGGTTTTAGAGAAATTCAGTCCCACAGCATGCTGTTGGATGTGTGTATCCACTATTGGAGTGCTGGTTTTGCTGGTGGTCCTGCAGTGCAAAATCGAGTCTCGATTTCTTCCTCAATCCTTGAGCTAGTGCTGCTGTTAAAGGTGAGTCCAAAAGATGTCAGGGACCACCACCTTTTGGTATGCCCCCGAATGTCAGAATCATAAAAGGCCTCCCAATTTCACCCAAACCAAATGGTCATAAAGTGAAATTTCATCTGATTTTTTTGCCTTGCACAAGTTTACTCTGTATCATTTGGACAGGTGATCTCAAGCTGATTTAAGTTTTTGTAGATTTAAATGTACAACTGTACTTCAAAGGCTATGTAATTTCATTACATTGCTATCATTATATGGCTATTTTTTCATACCAAACCCCAAAACATCAAGCTTATCACAAAACCAAAGTGGGCCGTTCATATAGTTGCCATGGTGATTTACACCATAATCACTTTTTGTATATAACCGCCAGTGTCTTAAAGGGGAATCCTCTGAGTTAGTTTCATGTGTATCAGAGGTAATATGACCAGTAGATATGAAAATTATTAGGGGACTAATTTTATACTGGTTTGGGAACATTAAAAAAATGCTCATCTTTAGCACATATAGGACAGAGTTCATTTGTCACTGACTGTGTCACTCAGTGGGTTAAAGATCAACTTTAAAAACATTTAATTTAACTAATAGCCTGAAAAGTGAAAATCAATATTTCTAGAGTATGTAATTAAAATGAATAATTTCCTGCATCATGTTCATTATTAAGTGTACTCTGGTTGCATTAAAATTAATCATAAAATCAGAAAGTCCACACATTTCTTCTACACACCCTGGCCTAGTTACATAGTTACATGGTTTCAAACATCTGTCAATTATATTTTATTTCTCTTTAAGGACAATTGGTCTTTATGGTTCGCTCTTGAATGATGCATGTGAATGAGATGATTTTGTAATAAGGGTTCCTGACACGGTTGGATTATCACAAGGTTGGTTTCTAGTCCTGTTTAACTATTTCAGGGACGTTAACAATCCAACTGTTACACTGACGCTGTACATAAAGGAATATTGTCAAGTGCAAAGTCCTGGAATTAAGCATTGATAAAAGGGTTACATGGCTGAGCATGGCAAAGGCATTAAACAATACATAGTGCAGGAATTATATTTTTAAGACTAGGTAAGAGCCCTCAGTGATATGAGTTGTAGTTGCATATTGCTCATTCTAGAAAAGCCCTGGTAGTATGAAACAGTAATGACATACAGAGGTTTAAGCCTAGATAAGATGGGGGTAGTTGTATATTCATTAAAAGCCTCGCCAGTAAGCATTGATAAAAAAAGATTTCTTTACTGAATGGAAATCTTATCCCAGATCAAATACAATAACTACCTTACTAAGGTCAATGCCACCTTGAACTAGTGACATATATTCAATAATGAATTGGTATTTCTATGCTTACTGTTATATCATGTCAAGGTGGCAGACCAAAAACAAAATGAGCAGACGAGTGCCAGCAAACTTAAAATTGGCAACACTATACAGCCATTCCTCCCGTCCTTTCTCTGACAGACAAGGGGAGTGCGGATCCACTGCAAATGTGCCGAAGGTGTGGGTGAGACCCACTCTATACAAAGGTTTGCATAAAACAAAATCCACTGTACATTAGTGGGTAAATAGTAATACTTCAACACCATATACCGTACCTGTGCTGTAATACTCAAAGTTACTAAGGTATATTTAAAACTTTTGGTTTGGGTTGTCACCTTTGTAATAAAAAACCCAAACATTTACTGACTACACCAATGTATATGTTGGGTTACATATGCCTTTTTTAAAGTCATAATTTAAATAGTGCTAAACATAATTAACTCTTTTGGAAGCTTTGTCATCCATTCCTGCGAAAGACGCGGGCTACAATGCTGGCACTCATCTGCTCATTTTGATTTCCTTTTTGGTCTGCCACCCCAGCATTATGTATAATAGTAAGTGTAGAAATCCAAATTCATTATTGAATATATGTCACTAGTTTAAGGTGGTATTGACCGTATTTAGGTAGTTATTGTATTTGACCAGGGAAGAGATCCCCAGCATTTTTCTTTTTTTTTAGTTTTGTTTTTGGACAGCATCCACTTATTGCTATAACTGGATGAATGTTCAGGTTTTAAGGCAGCAAATGATTAAAAGTTATGTTTTATCTTGTTGAAGTGTATATTCCAAACAGGTGTTGCATTTTTGTTCAAATTATGGAAGTTTGCTGCTGTAACCTCCGTTTTTTTTGACTGTTTTAGCAAAATCGACAATTTCGGGACTTGAAATAACACAATGTAAAGATTGCTGTGGATTTGTGTAGAAAGCATCTATCTTTATGTATTTCAAGCTGGTTTTCCAAGATTTTCTATGGTTTATTTTTATCTAGTTAAATGACTCAGATGATGCCAGCAGCAGTTGGTAAGTATTTATAGAGCATTTAGTTCCCCATAAATTAGGTAGCCTGTGAGAAGATCAAGCTGTGTTTTAGTATTCCGAGGGTAGTGCTTCACAGCACAAGCATGCACCATTTCTTTTCAAAGAACAGCTCTGTGATACCGAGTGAAATATCATGTATACAATAGGCTGCTGCTGTGTGTATTGTATGGAGGGCAGCTGTAAAACCAGACATTTTGAAATTATATATGTTGTAGGCCCTGATGGGATTTAACCTTCATTTTTTCTTTTGATGTTTAGAAAATATATCAACCTTATGTAGGGTGTCATTACTTACCAGGGGATGAGATATTACCCTGAAATTAGAGAAAACCCTTATCCACTGGCTCCTTTGTCTCAAAAAGGCATTAGACATTTATACACTTCATTTTTTATGTAGACACTTTTCTATTTTTTAGCAATATAGTCATATTTGTACTCTACTCTATATGACCACACGTATGTGGACACCCCATCCTAATTATTACATTTTAAATTTAAGTGACACCCATTGCTAACAGGTGTATCTAATCCATCACATAGGCAGCCATCTCTATTGACAAACACAGACAGTAGAATGGTCATACGGAAGAGTTCAGTAACTTTATATGCGGCACAATCATAGGATGCCACCTTTGCCACAAGTCAGTTCATTAAATTCCTTCTATTCCCAGTGAACGGTAATGTTAATGCTACAGCATACAAAGACACTTAAGACAATTGTATGCTTCCAGCTTTGTGACACCAAGGGATGGTGATCTTCTGTTCCAGCATGACTGTGCCACAGTGCACAAAGCAAGGTCCATAAAGACATGGTTTGATGAGTTTGGTGTGAAAGAACTCCAGTGGCCTGCACTGACCATACCAGAGTTCTAATCTGTGTATCCCTATTGAAATTATTACTTTGCAAAGGTACATGTAACATTAGATATACATAAGGTTTACTGGAATGCTTTGGATAAGTTCTGATGAAAGGTTATGTCAGTTCTCTCCAGCCATGGGGAGGGGGTTACTGTTTAATATTTCAAACCTGTTATTTTGCAACATGAAATTAGATTTTATCCAGGTTTAAGTAGTGTGAAGAAAAACTCTATAATCTCTAATCATAAATCCCTTGAGTGAAAAAGTGAAAAGTACAGAGAATCAGGTAAGTTTCCATACTCTGCATTTTTTTGTAGCAGCTTCTCTCACTCATATCCTTGAGACTGCTGGAATGACCTTCATGATTTACTTTTTTGGCTAATTCAGTGTCCTGGATTATCATATCTATTAAGTAGGGTGGTCAGAATTTAAGGACTTTCTAGCATCTCTCCTCCTACCCCACCACCTGCAGAATATGGATTTATAAAGCCACTAACCCTGTATTTCCCAAGATGTTGAGAGGTAAATCCAGGACTGTCCAGATGAAACAAGGACAGTTGGCAACCCTATTCACCGGTCAGGGGATGGAAGGAGTAGAGAAAGTTAAAATGTATTTTACCACTATCCCAATGAGCATTGTATGAGATTGTCTGGAATTTGGATCTCCAATGCAGAAGCAATCCAACATACAGTGCCAAGGGGCTAGGCAAAAGAATATTCAGGCACTCTAGATGTCAAGGCAGGCAGCATCACAATCTCAAATGGTAGGCAGGTCAAGGCAGGCAGTAGGAGACATAATCCAAAAACAGTCAAACTGGGGTCTCAAGTGAAGCAGGGCAAGGGCAAAAGATTAGACACAGAGAAAGGGTGTGAAAGCTTCCACTGGGGCACTGGAATAACCAAGCACTGATTGCTGTGCTTGATCAGTTTATAAAGCGTCATCCCTTTGTGCATGATGATGATGATGTGCATTCTAGCAGTGATTTGAATAGGCATTTATCCCATTTATTCTGCGTGCACATAAGGCACACAGCAGACCGAAGAGGAGTACATCAACAAGGAGCCAGGTAGGGCCAGTAGGTACTGTGACAGAGGTTGGGGGTCAAGGGTGGATGTAAAGACTCAGATTTTGCCTTAGATTCATGATAGCTTCATGCCCGTTTAAATCCCCTCTCTGTTTCAGCCCCAGCAAGTGACGTATTCTGCCTAGGTGCAGCACCATTGGCAGCATCAAGAGAACACCATTGCCCCTACCATATCTGTTGGCAGGCTGTTCCACTTTTCTACCACCCTCTCAGTAAAGTAAAACTTCCTTTTATTACATCTAACTCTCTTCTTTTAGATTATAATCTCTTGTTCTACAATTTTCCTTCTTCTGAAATAAACTTCCCTCCTGTTGTAAATTACTGTAAGTATTTAAATGTCTTTAGCTCTCCTCTCTAATTTATACAATGCTATACATATTCAGATCCCTTAGTATTGCCTGATTATTTTTATCCAGCAAAGTGCAAACCATTACTGTTTCAGAAATCCTCAACTGAACACTTTGCATGTATGTAAATATCCTTCTACATGTATCCCTCTGCAGTCTCCAGAACTCTACACAATACTCTAGGTTAGGTCTGACCAAAGATCTGTAAAGTGGCAGAACCAGCTCTACTAATGCCTCCAACTATAAAACCAAGCACCCGCTTGCTTTTTCAGATGCTTTACCTTTACCTAAGGTAGGTGACTCTCTTGTCACCTTGCATCGCCCCCACGGATGTAACATCAAATTTGTGAGTTCCAATTTGCAACTCACAAGAAACATAAGTGTATTAATGAATCCCCAAGGGCTTGCTTTTTTTCAAACTCACATCTAATTTTCTCACCTACAGTTGAGTATATGTAAGCAGAGCGTAAATATATGCAAGAGTAAATTCAAGTTGGCAGTAGTGAATATCCACATTTTTCCAATATACATATACGCGCATACAACATATATGTACTTCCCCTATCGACCTAGCACTTTGTATTTAAAGATTTTTCACATTACACTCTCTGACATCCAGTTCCTCCAGGGGCTCTTGTTGCAAATCTCATTTTTTTCACCCCAACAAGTCACAATTCTGAAGGTGGCGTTGTCCCAGGTGTTGGTGCTCAACACATGGGCTGCCCACATTCTGGACCGATGGGTCAATGCTATTGTCAGAAGAGGATATGTCCTAGAATTTCAAAGCCATCCTCCTCCAGATTCCTTTGTAAAAGGTTGTAAAGATGTCAGCCCTGGAATCCTACGTGTCCAATCTCTTAGATCAAGAGGTCATCATTCCTGTCCCATGCTGGCAGAAATTCAGGGGTACTCACCCTCTTTTGCTAGTCCCCAAGGCTTCAGGAGATTGGAGACCAATCTTGGATCGTCACAAGCTGAACATGGGGCTGCTTTACTGGGCCTGGACAGTATTCTATAATCGAGGGGGCAGTTAATTCCCATGTTTATCAAGGATACTTGATACAGGATAATGCGAATGAAGGAAGATGGCAGTCCTACAGCTCAGTAGATGTTGGGTGATGCAGCAAGACAATGACTCTAAACATTGATGTAAATCTACTACAGAATGGCTTAAAAAAAGAAAATCTGACTTTTGGAGTGGCCTAGTCAGAGCCCAGACCTTAACGCATTAGATATACTGTGTAATGACCTCGAAAGAGGTTCACACCAAACATCCTAAGTTTATGTCTGAGCTTAAGCAGTTCCTCTTGAATGTTGTGCAGGTCTGATCTACAGCTACTGCAAGCACTTGTTTGTGAAATCCAAGGGTTCACATACTTTTCTCACCAGTGTAATGGGCGTGTTCAATAAAGACACAATTATTTTTTTTTTACATTTTGAAGTGCTAGTTTATTTAATGATAATATTTTTGAAACTGTTCATTGCCACGCAAAACATGTTCTTAAAGTAACACAAGTAATTTTCAGATTTTTTTTATTGTAGAAATAATTTGGGAACATTTTTGGCTTTCGATGCAATTCTCTCTCTCACAGTTTGAAACATAGAAATTACAAAGTAATCTTTCAAAATAAGAAGACATGGTTGGGAAAATAAATTCTTAGTATGAATATTTCTGAGTTTGCAAATGTTTGAGGCTGTTCATAAGGGATATAAGGAAAACATGATTTTTCAGCTGGATGTTTCACTTAGTGGGCATTACAGCTTTACAAAAGAACATGAAATTCAGGTATTTTGTATAGCTGTAGAAAGACGTGAGACGAAGCTGTAGGTGTGAGGAACACAAAAGAAACATTGTCAATTGACAAAGTATCTAGGGAAGAGGTCCTACCAGGCCGGAGTACTACAAATACACGTACATGTGGGTAGATGGTGATTGAGTTATAACTAGAGCCATATTCTAGGATTATCCCTTTTTGTAAAGGCTTTTGAGTTTTGAAATTAATTGTCCTTCATTTCGGGTCTCAATGTTTCTATACTTAGTGATATACACTATATCAACCTTTTCACCAAAAGGGACTTTTATGACATTGGATGTATGTCATTGCAACAACCCCTGAAAAACAGCCCCATACCATTATCCCTCCTGCACCAAACTTAAGAGTTGGTACAACACAGTCGGTCTGGTAACATTCTCCTGACACTCGCCAAAGCCAGACTTGCCCATCAAACTGCCGAACAGAGCTCAGATCAGTTTTTGTGCTGATATTTATGCCAGTGAAAGTTTGGAACTCTTCAGCTATGGAATCAGCAGAGCGTTGGTGACTTTTACGCACCATACTCCTCAGCACTCGATGACCCCGCTCTGCAACTTTACATGGTCTCCTGCTTCGTGGCTAAGTTGCTGCTGTTCCTAAATGCTTCCACTTTCTTTAATACCACTTACAGTTGACAGTGGAATATCTAGCAGGGATGAAATCTCATTGTCTGTGTGATCAGCATTTATAACTATATAACTTATTACGTCTGATGCATTTCAATAAATCTAAAATCCAATATTGTAAATGAACCTGTGTATGCTTAGCACATCAATTGATTTCTGCACACTGATGTAAGATCATCCTATAGGTATTGTCATTTTCTTATCCTATTCAGCACGTTATTAATTTCCAAATGCAAAATGAACTGAGAAAACATAAATCATTATGCATTCCGAGTCATTTGCTCTTACTGACAGCTCTTCAACAAACAATTAAGATGCATGAATAACACATGACAGCAAGCCAATTCTGTGATAAGGTGAATATCAAGGAGAAACATATTTACTGTATGTTATGCATTGCAGCACATAACCAGCAAACATATTTACAGTGAATTAAGACAAATCAATACATTTCAACCTATTTTTATCTGAAACCTTTACGTAAGCTTGAATATATGTGTTTTCTGAGCCCATTCAAAATTGACAGGGTCAAATAATAGGATGGATTCTAATAACAGCATACCAGCCCTATTTACATATGCATAATTTGTTTAAAATGTTATTCAAACAGAAAAGTGTTCTCCATTTTTTAAAAAAATCATGTAATCTATTTAAATATATTTTTAGTGGTCTATTCACACTTGCATAAAATACTGTATATTATACACATACTGAACCAAACCTACAGATCTTTATAAGATTACAAAATAATTGTAATTGGTGGGATGCAGAAGTTAGTTAATGGTGAGTATATAAGCGAACATAGGCCGACTTAGCATCAGTCCTTCTTTCCCTTTATCGGGTCACCTCACTATGTAATTGGCTCCTCGGTGTGCCGTTTACGCTGTAATGGCTGCTTTGCACTATGTAGCTTTGTGCCTAGCCAGAGAACTCTCTGAAGCACCCTTCCCCTGTGCCACACACCCATAACTGGTGCTCAGAACAAGAAGTTTTAGACCTTATCTGATTCAAAAAGTCACTTTATTGTAGTAACTTCATATCACACAGACTAAGTATATATACCTACCTAACACATTTCACATTGGGTGCTTATTTATAAGATATATATATATATATTCATCTATTTTCTTATATTCTCGAGAGCCACATCCATCCCATACATATTACCCAATAGGTTATTATTTTTAATACTACTGGATTAAGGGGTTTGGGGTAGAGAAGGTTATATATTTCCTTACTTGTAGTGCTAGGAAAAAAGCCTGTAACTTGGGCACTTTTCAAAATACTTTTGTGCCAAATGCTGGACTCCTCCTGTGAAAATGGGACTCTCAGAAAAGAGTACCAGTCATGACACAACACTCCAGTCATGATGCAAGAGGGCATGATATTACACATGTGCAAATGAGCGAAAAATGATTCAGATTAATTTTTAGGTTTGTTTTTGGCCCATTTGCTTTTGGGCAACAAATGTTGTTCCCTACACATTTGGTTTGGCATCAAGATGCGGAAGAAGATTCAGAATCGCTCAGCAGAGAAGGTAGGGAAACATTTAGAGACACAGAGAGAGAGTGAGAGTATGAGAGAGTGTGAGTAATTGTGGATTCACACATTTCCAACAAAAAGTCTGAACGTTTTGCTTTGTTTTTGTCTAATTGTGGGGGTCTGGCCTCGTTTTCGGGGCTCCGTGAGAATTGTCAAGTTTACCAAAATTCAGTAAATATGCAATTCATACAAATCCAAATGTACAAGTCAAGCTTATATAGCCACATAACTTCAGCACCATAGTAATCTCCTCACACATTCAACAATGGCAAATACTCAACAGAGATGAAGAGAAAAAAAAGTATCACTTACACATAGACTAAACAGTGTGGCATTCTTAATACACATACAAATGAAAACATGAGGGTGAAAATACTAAATGTTACAAATCAATCCCTGTAAAACAGTCTAAGCTAATTAAAAAAAAGAATTATTGTATTTGATGATAGAGATCATTGATACCACGGAGCTCCAGATATAGGTTCTTTCCTTGGTTTCCTTTTTTATCTATATTTCATTTTCTTCATTTTTTCCATTTCTTGAAAGAGGGAGAGCCTTTGTTTGTCTTTCTCTTTCCTTTATCTCACCGAGCACACTGTGATCAGCAAATAGAGCTCCATAGTCTGGAGAGACCTCCTAGGTTTCTTCTTCTCTCCTGCAAAGTTCCTCTGGCTTGTACTGGGTGCTGTTAACATTAATCTTTTAGAAGGAACTTCTCACTTCTCTGCTGACAAGTGGGAGTCCAGACTGTCATTACATCTTGCCTGATCTTTAGTGGAGATGTCTCTACCTATGCATAAAAGGCTGGATTTCCTGGTATGTCATAGAGAAACACCTCACCTTTTATGAGGTATTGGTACATTGAATGGGTATAACATATCTGTGCCTGGGTAAATAAATAACTACTTAAACCTTTGATGACATAGCTATCAAGATACTTCCTTATGAAACTATCAATAGCAAAGCTTGTGATTAATGAAGTAAATTGAAGCCATATTGACTATGCGTTTCTGTTCCTGCAAGCAAATTAGCACATGACAGCCAACGATAGATTTGGCCAATTGAGGGAAGAATGCATTCAGCTTGTCAGCTATTCCATGCTCAATGATCATGAAACTTCCAGCATTATAATTCCTGCCAGTTCACATGAATGCCTGGCTTTTTTTTTTTTACAACCGTTTGCATGCATCTCCCAGTGATTTTCCATCAGCGGAATCAGAGGATTTCATGGTGTTGAATCTGAATATTTGGAAAAGCAAATATGTTAAAAAAAATGCAGAAAGGCACAATTTGTGGCTGAACGGAATAATGGTGTTGGAAAAGATGTGACATTTATAATAGAGGATCAGTCATAATGTTATTTTTTTCATCCACTTTACTAATAAAGCACTAAGTAATAGGGGTTCCTAAACTTAGCGCAAGTGTTTAAAAAGGTTCCAGCCATATCACCTAAATCATGATAAGCCTGGCCAAATGACCATTATGAGATCAAAACACATATCACATAAATAAGTTTAAAAACAATCTAGTCACATTTGGAAAATGCAGCCTTGTGTTGCCCCATGGCTGATATTTTAGTAGCAGGCATGCAAAAATTGCTGTTGAGTTTTATTTTCTGAGAAGGTATCTTTTCTAGTTACGTGTTTACGTGAATGCATTAGCACTCTTTAAAAATCACTCTCAAGTCACATTATTTAAGTGGGATGTTTAGAATTAAAAGCAGGTTTTGTTCATTAAAATCAGGCAACTATGGACAGAAAGCGCAGTCCTTGTTTGACAATATGACTATGTGGCACCGAAGAAGCTTATGGGTTTGTGATATTTCTTTTATGATAGTTTGTGATATAAAATCCAGCCTTTTTCGCATGGGTAGAGACATCTCTCTGCCACTGCACTAAAGATCAGGAATCACATTATGGGGACCATAACTCACCCTGTCCTACTTTCTGTTCTAAAAAAAACATGTTAAATAAAAATAAATAAAATGTGGTAAATTATGTTTTTAAAAAATAACAATTTAAATCCCTTCCATGTTGTATTTTCTGGTCTGGATTTGATGTCACACAATATCATAAATATTTGAATTGCAATATACTGTATACACGTATGTCAATGGAAAAAATGACATTAAAGACAGAGGTATCTTGGCCCAGACTCATCAAATATGATAAAATGTTTCACTGTTTTTACCTGATTATTATCCACTTTAATATACACGTATATATTATTGCAATTCAATTAGTTCTGTAAAATAAAAATAAAAGCACCCATTAACTGAAAAGTTTCTGTTCTAATCTTGCTTTAGTTTAAATACTGCATCCTTGTCAGAGAATAGGAATGATTTTTAAGAATGCATTTACAAATTTACAAATTACTTTTTATAGTACGCATACTTATATTCACAGATATGTTTTACAGAAGTGATGTTAAGGCATGTTTTTCACACGGATAAATTCATGTATCCTATGTTTGATGGAACTACCGAAACATGCAAGAGGATTTTCCATATCAAAGTCAGCCTTAGGCATCAGCTAAAATAGAGCCAGAAAATATAATTATAGCAAAACATTGAATAGAAAGAATTAGGTGTTAGAATTGTGAAGCAGCTAGCTGAAAAAATACTTTGTATTTTTGAAAATAATATTGATAAGTTACTTAAAACAATTGGGCAGTGGAGTTCATCTGGCTTGTTCTCTTAACAGTCAGTAGAGCATTGATTATATTTGGCAGAGAAAGGGATGCAATTTGGGCATTAACATTCTTTTTTCTACTATGAAACATAAACACACAGACACACCTTTAGGCATGTGAAAAAAACCTGTTAATGTTAATAATTTATTTTACAAATTATTTAACAAAATGCAAAGTCAGTGAAGAGAAGAAAAATCTAAATCAAATCAATATTTGGCATAAAAGACCCTTTGCTTTCAAAACAACAGTAATTCTTCTAGGTACATTTGTACAGATTTTTTTAGGGAACTTGTGCATAGGTTGTTCCAAAAATCTCAGACAACTAACCACAGTTCTTCTGTGGATTTAGGCAGCCTCTCTATCTTTCTCTTCAGAGTCTGAGACAGACTTGGTGATGTTGAGATCAGGGATCTGTGTGGGCCATGCCATGACTTCCAGTACATGACTTCCAGTGACTTCTTCTTGATACTGAACATAGTTCTTAATGACGTTGGCTGTATGTTTGGGGTTGTATACATGATGTATATGTATCTGCCTGTATTTCTCAGCATTGGGAAGACAATTAATTCTGACAAAACTCCCTACCTCTTTTGCAGAAATGCAACCCAAAACTTGCAAGGAACCCCCAACATGCTTCACTACTGCCTGCAAACACTAATTGTTGTACTGCTCTCCAGCCCTTTGGCAAACAAAATGCCTTCTGCTACAGCTAAATATTTCAAATTTTGACACATCAGTCCAGAGCACCTGCTGCCATTTTTTCTATACCCTGGTCCCTATGTTTTTGTGAATAGTTAAGTCACTTGGCTTTGTTTCCACATCAGAGGAATGACTTTTTGGCCACGTGTCTTCCATGAAGACTACTTCTGACCAGACTTCTCTGAACAGTAGATCAGTGTGCCAGGGTCCTAAGGGTCCAATGCTAAGTTGATGGCACTGCTGGACATTTTCTTATTGTGAAGGGAAGTAAGCATGTTGTACCTTTCATCTGGTGTGCTATTTGCTTGGCCAACCACTGCGTCTACAGTCCTCAACATTCTTTTCTTCTTCAAAAGAGCTAAGACAGAACATCTGGACACCCCACTGATTCAGCTTCTTGGTAAGCAATATATATTACCTTACTTTGGGGGGCAGTCTTGTGGCTGGATGTGCGTGGCCTGTCCTGCTCTGTGTCCTACTCTGTGCCTCAATGCCTTTCCTGACTGTGGTGGGTCAATTCTTATTTCTAATATGTGGGGTTCAGTCTGTCTGCCAGTGCCCTGTGCCCTGTTCTGCCTCTGCAGCTGGAGCCCAATTTCCTTCCTTACTCTGAGACATAAATATTTTCTAATTTTGGGGGGAAATTCAGTGTCCTGTATGGTGGGGCTGGATATGTGCTAGCAT
The DNA here is from genome assembly GCA_009364415.1 of Spea multiplicata. Classification (NCBI taxonomy): domain Eukaryota; kingdom Metazoa; phylum Chordata; class Amphibia; order Anura; family Pelobatidae; genus Spea; species Spea multiplicata. The sequence goes on from VKOC01023201.1 coordinate 12,855, forward strand.
CTACCTTCTCCCAGTCCTAAACCTTGGGATGGTGCTGCTGTAGGTCAAAGGCGAGTCCAAATGGTGTCAGGGACCTCCTTCTTTGGGACTCCTCAGATTGCTTGCAATTTTGTTTGTTGGGCTTTTATACCCACTGGTGCTAGTTATTAATCTCATGGAGGGTTTCAGTCGCCGAATGCATGTTCAATTCAATTTTCCTGAAACATGCGCCCACATGTGTTGCAAACAACTAATACTAATTCACACCCAGCACATCCTGTCAGAACAGGCTTACCAAGTCATTCAGTTGCTTTCTGGGATAGCTTCACATCCTCTATATTAAGAGCTTTGGACATTTGGCATATTTTCAGGATTCTGTAGATTTGTTAGTGACTCTGACTTTTTTTAATGAATTTTACCTCTTGACTTTCCTGCGTGTCATGCCGGTAGGGTATGATGACCCCACATAGCCTTCACTGCTGGGGATGCTCTACTTAAACTCCATAAGGGTCAACATATAGAAGAAGACTACACAGCTAAATTCTGTTTCTTTGCTAACACCCAGTGGGAGAAACCACCTCTATAGTCACAAAATAGGCTTAGATTGTGATATCTTCACAAACATGAGCTGTCATTTGTTCCCTAGAGGAAGCTTAAAGTGCCCCTAAGAGCCATAAACCCTAAGGTATCATGGTCAATTTTAATTCCCTGTTGCACCACAGCCACAGAATACCAAATCTGAAAAAAAAAGATTGCAACAAAGGAGGTTATAGATAAACCCTAGTTATAAATTAGCTTCCAAACTCATCACAAGTAAATTAATATATTTACTTTTGTTTTTTTGTTGTTTAGATTTTTTACCACAGTGGATAAATCACTGCCTGTTTTTGTAGACTCATAGCACAACACATGTATTAGAGGAACCACAAGTGGAGAAAAATAGACACACCATAGAAGTGACCTTGTGTTTGTTAGTTGCCCAGTTTTGGCAATGTGGCTTTACTTTGCATTATAAAAGGAGTCATCTTTAGACTCTAATCTTAGTTCAAAAACACAAGTATTGAGGATAGTCTGAACCAATGCGTGAGGAGGTTTTAAATGTAATAATAACCAAGTAATTAAATAATGTTTGCAGTTTTAAAAATAACTACTTTCAGACAATTAAAAATAAGATAATGTAGCTGGGTGAGAGATATATTTTACAAGCAGAAGTTAATTGTTTTGTCTAGATTAGTATTGATTGGTGGCATTTTATCTAAACTCAGGGGAAAAGCCTTTGAATAAACCATCATGATGTAACTTTGGATGATTTATATTTGGTGGAAAATAACAAACAATGAGGATGTATTTATGTATTTGTTCCTAGTGCAGGTTTATTAAATGCAGTTAACTAAAAGCACTAAAGCGCAAAGTATAGACCTAGGGAGATGATGATACGCATGTTATTTGTAATTTCTGGAAGACTGCTTTTTTAATTGTTTTGAGTTGATACTTACCATATTGAGGTTATAGCATTAAAGGCTGGTTCCAGCCAGCGTCCCTCACTACAACAACCTTTGAACGCAAAGACAGGGGACTTGTTTAATATATCAGTACATTACAATGCAGAAATCTACTATATAAAATTCTTGTGCAGTGAACTGTATTTCATATGTTGGATTTTCAGAGAAGATGTCTGAATAGTATCACTGCAATTCTAGAAAATCCACAGGCATTTAATAAAATATTAATTAATATCTAGACAACTAATACAGTTTTTCATTCGAGAATTTTTGGTCCATTAAACAATAAATCTGTTTTTTTTTGTTTCCTAGAAAAATGCAGCAAGGAGATCGGAATGTCACCTGTCAAATTAGTTTCTTTCCCTGACATTGCAAACATAGTTTCACCCAAACTGTCTGTGCAGGCATGTTATGTGATTTCTAATTCTGTCACTTGCAGGAAAAAAATTGCTTCAAATAGTAACTGAATAACTCATTTTTATTTATTTTATGGGTACTGTATATCCTATATATTATCACAAGATGTATGGGTAGATTATGATACTAATGATCTCTTTAGCCTTGCAGTAAGATGCAACCCTTGGAAATAAATTATGTGCAATGCTGTTTTTAATTATTGACCTACATGTTTGAATACCAGATCTCTGTTAAAATTTCCCAAGTGGGAATCTCCCTTCTAGCCTACCTTGTCTACGCAGCATCGCAGGGGTTAACAGAAGCAGGAATCCGTAGGGTCTCGCAAGGAGTTAAAGGATCGTGCAACTACTCTATTGGTCGCCTGCAGGGGCCTCCTCTGGCATCAACCAATTGAGAAAGGTAAATTATGTCATATCCCAGTTCTCAGTCTCAGTGAGGTAGTGGCCACTGACCTAGTATCTGCACCCCCTATTCTTCCGTCTCTGATTCTGCCCTTGATTGAGGTAATGTCAACCAAGCCTTTCCCCTTTATAAAAGAGGGGGTATATATGTTTGTATGTATGTAAGCATGGATGTCTATGTACAAGTGTATGTCAGCATGGATGTCTATATTTAAGTGTACGTCAACATGGATGTCCATGTTTAAGTGTATGTGAGCAAGGATGTCTATGTTTAAGTGTATGTGTGTGGCTGTGTAAGTGGTGTGAGACGGAGTATGTGTTATCATGAATGGTGTGAGACGGAGTGTGTGTATGTGTGTGTGTGTCAGTGAATATGAGTAGGTATGTGTGTTAGCATGGGTACATTTGTGTGTGTTTACATATGTGTCATAGTGCATGCTGGAGGGGGGGCAGGGGCAATTATGGCAAAGACAATCTGTTAGGGGGCACTGATAAGCTGCTTGGTGCAAAGGATGTACTCATAAGCTGTTTGGGGGCAAACGTGGCACTGTGGGACATGTTGCTTGGTGAAGTTGGGGGGCCGAGGGGCATGACAGGCTCATCATTAAGTTACGGCTTAAAAAAAAAACACCATAACCTTTCCCCTACCATAAACCCAATAACGGAGACCACACCGATATGTTGGAAATAATTGTCCACAGCTTTATTACAACCATAACATGATAAATATATAAAGACCATATATATATATGTAGCCCATTATTTTAATTGTTTTTTTCCCTTTTATAATATGTGAACGCTATTTACAATATTTGGACTTCTGAGGACACTATACTTTATGTGGGTGTGGCTCTAGCCTCAGAACTATCCAGAAGGGGGTAGCAGAACCTGACAGAAAAAGAAGAGACGCCATCTTAGGATGCGTTAAGGCCTATTCCCCATCCAGCAAGACCAAGTGACTAACTAGCAAGTGCAGGACCAAATCCTGATCTGTTTTGCCAAGAGGTTGCTTGATACAAACCAGAGCTGCAGCTTAAGGTCTTCCAGCAAATTCATCTCTACAGAGAATCTGCTCTCAAGCCTTCCTGCAGTTAGCAAGGACTGTATCCAGGCTCCATCTGAGGACATCAGACCAGGGAAGTAACATCCTCATTACACAAAGGATATTGCTGTATATCTAGCAGGGCCCCAACGTGCACCAACACCATTTACTGGAGCTCCTGGGTGGGCAATTATCCAGCTTTGGGTGGGCTATTGGGTTTATGTATTTTAACAGTATATATATATATGTATTTCGGCACTGGGTTGAACACACAGTTACTGTGAACTGCCACTCTCAGGACAAATCTTTATTTCCTGTGAACACTGTTACTGTATGCATCTGTTCCCCTATATTACAGTAAAATAGGTTTTATTTATTTATCAGTTATTGTGTACTTATTAGTACTATTGCAGGGCCACTTCTCAGTGAGTGGATTTCCTGTATCTAAATAAATCACTGAGTGGAGGCACTGAATGCAGAATTCAAATATGTCCCAATCTCCCACACTCATTGCGGAGGCTCAGGAGCCATATCAGCGCCAAGAAGCAACAGGGATTGTTGCTGATCCTGACCCTATTTTCCAAGGGAAAGGAAAAAGGGTTACATTTATATATGCTGAATCCGTAAACCACCAGGCGGATTGTTGAGATACTTCTTGACCTACTCAGACATATTGTGAGTGCAAAATTTGGGATATATCGAGTGCTTTATATATCTCTACAGATGCACTATTATCTGCTTTCTTGTTTTGTCTCCATTTTTTGTTGAAATACATGAGCGCCCCCTAGTGGATTTCTGATTTAACTACAGTGACACCTGGAGAGTGTTTCTAAGGGCTGCAGCCGTGTATTCAGCATACAGAAAAGAAAGGGAAGTTATTCTTTATGTATTATTTTTTCCTTTTTTCTATACTTGGTTTCACCTTGTTTGCGTTTAACATGAAAGATAAAATCATGCAATAAAACAGTAATAATGAAAAGTCTATGAGGTAAAATAGCTCACGGTGGCGTCGCAATTCGGAACTCAAGAGTCCTCACGGAGGGGTACTCGCTGGAACCTCCTGCCAGTCTCCCGGCCTATGATCGTCAGGGTCGCGCCTGCTCAGCTTCTGACCCAAAGAAAGAGGGGGTAGATCCAGGGCCTTTAGGAAGTCCTCCGCTAAAATGGCGCATAGAGAACCTTGCTTGTCGCCTGTATGTACCTGTAAGGTGAACGGAAACCTCCAATGATAAGCAATGGAGTGTGCCTGGAGATAATCGGTGATGGGTTTGAGTAGTTTGCGCCTCTGGAGAGTCTTGGGTGAGAGGCCCGCATAGACCTGAATCTCAAAGTTGGCAAGTGTGGTAGACATGGCCGCCTTCATGTCTTCCTTGAGATTATAGTCGCGCAGCTTCACGATGACATCCCTAGGCTTCTCTGTAGGACCCAGGCAAGGACTTAGGGCCCTGTGGATCCTGTCCACCAAGACACCGACTTATGTAGACTGCGGGAAGAGTTGATGTAGGAGCGAGCGAAGCACCTCGTTCAAGTCCAGGTAGGTTTCCGGGATCCCCCTCAGCCGAAAGTTGGAGCGCCGGGGCCTATTTTCCAAATCTTCATGGGCTTCTTGGAGTGTGTGAACCTCTTGCTGCAAGACTTCAATATCGCCGCCATTTTGCGTTTGTCACGTTGGATGATGGCGCGCAATCGTTCAAGTGTGTCAGTGCGGGTGCCGATTTAGTGGAGATCCCGTTTCAGGTCCCCGATCTCTGTGTGAATATGGTCCATCAGGTCCCGTTTCACCGAGCGCACAAGTTCCTTGATTTCAGCAATGTCTTGTTTAGTGCAAGCCTGTGTCGCCATGTCGTCCTTCAGAGGAAGTGCGGGAAGCTCCGGTGCCGTGGGTCTTTTGGGGAATAAATCCTGTACCGACTTCTGCTTGGAGGACTTGCAAGGTCTCCCAGACATCCTCTAGCTACAGGCAGCTTTTGAGAAATAGTTTAGGGTGGATTGTAACTCTAAATTAAAGCATGTAGAAGGGCTGAGTGGAGGAGCAAAAGCTCTACATGTCCATCTTGGGTCGTTGCTCGCCACGCCCCCTCTGGAGGGGTGATAATTTAATAAGGACTATAGGTCAGAAAGAGATGAAATGGGCATTTAATTTACAAACTTTAGCCCCAAAAGGATTTAATATTGAATTTGACCTATTCAATTTTTTGTAATATGATCCCTCAGAGTAATTTTTTCAATTTTCTAATTTTTATCTTTTTTTACTATAAGTATGACCTCTTTATATATATATATATATATATATATTTTTTTTTTTTTATGTGATTTTTTTACACATATGTATTATAAATTATGATCCTCTATTAATATGTATGTATTTATTTATTTTTTTAATATGTGATTTTTATTTATTTTTTATATTTTTTTTTTTTCATATATGTCTTATGGATAAATATATATGTATTTGTAAATGGATGAAGAATAATGTATATATATATATATATATATATATACTATATCTAATTTGAAATAAAATTAAGAAATACATATTTTTTATATATATATATTTTATATAGAATTAATTGTATATATATATAATACAATACACCTTTCTTAATAAATATACAATGATTTATAACATACATATTAACATATTCTTCATCCATAAGAATTAACACCAATGGGTTAATTTTAACAACACATATGAATATAGTTAATCACATCATTATATGATATATAAGACGGACATTGACCGCAACTGGAATGCACCTGATGAAGCCGATGAATTTGGCGAAACGCGTAGTGCTGCACTAGTTTGGATCCTTTGAGACCCCGTCTGGGGGAATACGTCACGTTGTCACGTTGTCACGTTCTACCCAGGCTGCGGAGCTACATATCTCTCTCTTGTTTCAGTTTCCCTATTTTGCAACGATCCATTCCTGGATTTCCTTTTGCTCTGTTCTCCCATTCCTTGCTTCTGCTTCAGCTCTTTGCTTCAGCTCTGTTTCCTTTATAAGGTGTGCCCCTCCTGTGTGTTCTGTTTGTCTCAGTCTGCAGTCTAAAGGTATGTTTCAATGCTATGTGTTTGGAGTACATGTTTGGTTTGTTTCGTACCACTGTCTGCAGGGATTAGTGTTAGGACCCACCGTCATTGGAGTACTTTGGCGTAGTGGTGGACTAAGCATACTATGGCCATAAAATGTGACGGAATCTTCAATAGTTATCAAACAGTCCTAGGCTAGTTTCTGTATTTGTGTGTCAGTCTGTGATGTACCTGTGGGGTGACCTGACCTGACCTATCCTGTCCTGTCCTGTTCGGTATCCCCGGTAGAGGGGTGTACTGTCTTGTTCATGTCTTGTTCACTGTTGTGCCTGTAACATGCATATTTGGTCTGGTTATGTTTATTCCTTGTCTTGTGCCCTGTATTATGTATATCTTGTCTTATGTTTCTTGCCTGGTCTCCCTATCCCTTGCTTGTTATGTTTCTTCTATAACCTCTGCTTAGCTTCCACACTCCCAGCTTGCAGCATCCTGCACATGAGTCTTGTGCTGTGTCTCATGCCTGTTCCAGGGTGCCTGCAGGATTTAACTTCATTCTGGTCTATATCCGCTGCTATATTAGGGCGCTTGTGTCTGGCTGCACAACGCTAGATGCTCAACACCTGGGTGAGTGCAGTCATCCCGCACCTGGCCCTGTCCTGGCTACTGCATACTGAACTCCTGAACTCCATCTTTGGGCGTGCTGGGTCATTACAGTCGTCCATATGGACCCAGTTCCTGACACACGTACGTGAATCTGGAAATTGTACAGCATTTTTCCTAGGAGGAGGGAAACGCCGACTGAAGCAGCTACTCGTACCGCTGCCTTTGGATGTTCGTTACCCTTTCGAGAGGAGAGAAAAGGTTCTTATATCGCCGTCTCTGTGAAGCTTTTACAACACGCATATTTGCGTCCACTCTCGTAAGCATATACACTTTTCTCCTCGATTTTCAATGTTGAAGATTCGGATAACCCATTGCTGATTGCTCTTGATTATTTATTACATTTGTATTAATATCTTTTTAGTACATCAGTTTCTTCGGTACTTATTTCATTTTTCATATATACCTCTTGGCTACAAGTTGTGCTATGTATGGATCATTTTGTTTGTTTTTCATGTAAATGACCTATATAAGTATATATTTTAATTATTTTATCACTGGGGTGTTTTAAACACATTTAATAAGTACTTGCAGCTCACCGTCTCTCACTTGTTTTTTGTTGTTCTTTTATATCTTGGGTGGTTTAAGGGAGATTGCCCTTTTTTCAGTTTTTTTGATATCTTCTACTTTTGCTGTAATTTTTAGTCCTAAATAATTACATAGTTACATAGTTATATAGGCTGAAAAAAGACATGCGTCCATCAAGTTCAGCCTTTCCTATATCTGTTAATTTGTTGCTGTTGATCCAAAAGAAGGCAAAAAAACCCAAGTTTGGCTCTTTCCAATTTTGCACTAAAAATTTCTTCTTGACCCCAAAATGGCAGTCGGATTTCTCCTTGGATCAAAAAGCTGTTTCCCCATAATTAAAGATTATATCCCCGAATATTATGTTTTTCCAAGTATCCATCCAGTTGCTGTGTAAACGTCCGTACATAAAACTACCTCTGCAGGCAGAGAATTCTACATCCTCATTGTCCTTACTGTAAAAAAACCCTTTCCTCTGCTTTAAACTGAATCTCCTTTCTTCCAGTCTAAATGCATGACCATGTGTCCTATGCATAGTCCTGTTTATGAACAGATTTCCACACAATGGTTTGTATTTGCCCCAAATATATTTATATAATGCTATCATATTCCCTCTGAGGCGCCGTTTTTCTAAACAGACTTAAATTTGTTAAGCTTTCTTGATAACTATAGTGCTCCATTCCTTTTATTAATTTTGTAGCCCGCCTCTATCTCTGATGATTTCCATCTAAAGTTATATTCTTGTTTAATTATTTTTCCTACATTTATCTTATAATTCGAGACATAGGAGTATTTTTTTTATCGTTATTGATTTTTCAGGTTCCTCTACTGTTATAAGTACATCATCAGCATACATACACATTTTTCGTTTCTTCCTGCACAAACTGACCTTTAATCTTCTCATTATTTCATATGTCGATCGCTAAGATCTCCATAGACATTATATAGAGCAGAGGAGACAAGGGGGCAGCCTTGTTGAGTCCCACTATTCAGATTAAACCAATCTGCTTTAATATTCTGCCCAACTGTTCTCGCTGTTGGTTTAGAATATAGTGCTTGAATTGCTGAAAAAAATTGGCCATTAATTCTATATGCAGATATAGATTGTAGCATAAAATGCCAATTCACCCGGTCAAAAGCTTTTTCCGCATCTAGTGCCATCAAGCATATTGATTTTTTTTCTATATGTGCAAAGTCTAAAATGTCAATAATTTGTCTGATGTAATCATATGCCTGTCTTTCAGGGACAAATCCTAGCTGATCAGGGTGAATTAGGGTTATTACCGATTTCAATCTCTCTGCCAAGACCGCTGCGTAAATCTGCTGGGTCTATAACTTCTTACATCTTCTGCCCTTTTTTGTTTTTAAGTACAGGGAGTATATTTGCTCTTAGGAGTTCTTCCGGGGCTTTACCTTGTATACTAAGCTCGTTAAACATGTCTGTTAGAATTTCATTGATATTCCCTTCCAAGTTCTTATAAAATTCCCCACTGATTCCATCAGGACCTGGGCTTTTGCGATTTTTTTTTTTTTAGATTTTGTATAGCTTGCATCACTTCTATCTCTTCAATAGGTCTATTTAACCCCTTAATGACAAAGACCGTACATGTTCGGCTCAAAATGCATTGTTTTCAATGGGTTTAGGGACCACCCATTGTCCTTAAGGGGTTAATGCTGTTAGTTGATCCTTAGCTATCTTTGAGATAAGGTAACCCCTTTAATTTTTTTTTTATTTCTTCCAAATTTCCTTTTTTAAATTACATAAAGAAATATAGAACTGATTAAATATCTTACCAATGCCTTCTGGACACATATAGGTCTTATTATCTTCTATTATTTTATAAATGCTGTCTTTTGCTTGTTTCTTTTTTTAATCTATTTGTTAGAATCTTATCTACTCTATTATTTTTGTAATAGAAATGTTGTTTTAATCTTTCTAAATTTTTATTAGTATTCTCTATTTCTAGTTTATTTATTCTTTTATTTATTTGAGATATTTTACCAGATCTAAACTTATTCGGTGACCTTTTATTTAATGTATCAATCTCTTGTAAATTTATAAATAAAGTAGATAAATCCGTACCCCTGTTTTTATTTTCCGTACTACCTATTTTCAAATGTCCTCGAATTACACACTTGTAAGCACAATATAATGTTGAACGCGAGATACGCTTATCATTCTCTTTAAAATACAGGTTAGTATTTATTTTTAAATACTCTAGATGTTTCTGCTGTTTCGAAAGATTAGGATTTCATCTCCATTCCCTCGTTATGGGATGTCGTTTGTTTAGATGGGTTTCCCAAATGTTAGCATTGTGGTCAGACCAGACAATATCTTTATTTAAAACTTTTTTAATATCTTTAAGCAAGTATTTATTTCCTAATATAAGGTCTATTCGCACATATGAAGCATGTGGGGCAGAAAAATTCTCTCAATTTCGAATATTTTTTATTTTTTTTAATGAAGTTTGACAGTGATAGCTGTTCTAGCTATTTTCTTATCTACCGATTTCCCTCTAACCAACTTTGTATCCTCATTACATCAGGGATGCAGTTATAATTGCACCTTTTGCATATTTTTTCTATTTTAACAAATAATTTGTCTAAAAATACCACTGGATTGCTATTCAGTGCATACAAGTTAATTAACGTAAAAAATACATTTTGTATCTTACAAATAATTGTTATATACCTGGCCTTTGAACAAGTCACGTACAAGTAGTAGAAGACACCGTGGTCAGGTAGGACTCCAGGACAGAACAAGTTCAGACAAGCCGAGGTCAGGATTCTGGAGAGCAGGATAACCGATAAACGTAGCCAAGGTCAGGATTGAGGAGATCAGGATAAACAGTAAATGAGCCAAGGTCAGGATTCAGGATAACAATGTAGTCAGGCAACCGGAGGTCAAACACAGGAATCGGGAAGGTAAACGGTATCTGGGCACTAGCACAAGGCATAGACGACCATCAGAAGGCAGAGGAAGTACGAATCTCCCATGAACCCATCATGACATCACTTCCGGTGTCCAGGAATCGCGACCATTTTGAGTGTGGCGTAATCTCCCTTCATAAAGACCTGCAGTTAGGGAGTTTGCCACTAGGACTGAAGCAGGACGCCGTGTACCAGGAGATCTGCCTCTCCTGCGCGACACTTCAGAGAACGGCAGCGGAAGTGGATGTGCGGTGGAGGAAGGTCTCCCTCTCCTTCGTGGCAGCTGCTGCGGAGGTGGCCGTGCGTTGGAGGGGGGTCTCCCTCTCCTTCGTGTTGACTGCTGCAGAGTTAGCCGTGCGTTGGAGGGGAGTCTCCCTCTCCTATGCGGCGGCTGTTGCGGCAACGTGGGAACCGAGGACAGGTGAACAACACTACCATTATATTAGCTGTAAATATCACAGCAACTCCTCTTTTTTATTTGCCAATAATGTAGAAAGAAATTAGTTATATATATTCCTTTTCTATAATCCCCTTTGTTTTTAAGCCACTGTGTTTCTTGGATAAAGCAAATGTCAATTTTTCCCCTTTTATTAGTTTCAGTAATTTAGATCTCTTATAAGGACTGTTTAAACCTTGTATATTTAAAGCTAAAAAGTGTACCATTTCATTTTAAATTTCAGCAGCACTTGAACCCAGCTTTGGGATAAAAAAACAAACCATATAGCTCCACATACAATAAAAAAAAAGAAATTATGTAACAAATACATACATACTCATAGATAACCTATACCCTTCATCATGTTCCTCCCTAACATCGAGTCTGAGTGAAACACTAGCCACATAGAGAGAAATAACTATATGTGGTATACCATGAACTAAGGGTACACTAAGTAGTTCACGGGCAACTACAAAAAAAAAAAGTATAATATGTATATATATATGTATAGATCTGTCTTATATATTATATATTCCCCATCCTCCTTCTTCCACTACCTCAGAATAGAGAATTTGGATATTATCGATAGATTAATAAATTCCTAAGTAAATCATAAATCATATTTTATATCACTGACCTCGTACAGCCTACATGAAAATATCTAGCTCTGTACTTCATTTAGATATAAATAGAATATAGCTATAGCGTGATGATGTGAGATGCTAGATGGGCAGAGTGGCCAGAGTTACGCGGGCAAACTAATGAAGCGGTAGTTTGGCCGAGTAGTTTTGCCACGGTAAATGGAGCACCCGGAAAACTAAGAACAGCAGCTGGAGGATTAATTTAGGGGTTGCGATTTGTGTGGGACTCCTACCTTCTCTATATACTATACTATATACTATATACCAAGGTTAATTTGACCTCCTTTTGATTCACTACTTAGCTACACACTCTTTTTTTTGTCTTCTTCACAAATATGAGAAGGATGACCGAGACCCTAGACTTCACTTTAATACCGGTTATGAAATTTGGGGGTGGGTCTTGTAATTTTAATATAGATTCTATGACATAAATGGATGTAAATAGTGAAATCACTAATACAATTACAGTATAATTGTGGGAATCCCTGAAATATGTTACTATATTGCACTTATAAAACTCTATATGGGGAATTGGTGTAAATAGGGAATACATAAAATGTACTAGCCATATTTGTATTAATTTTGTAGGGTGTGCTTTCCCCGTTCTAGATATGCACAAAAGGAGGTATGATTATGAATCTATGGGTTATTATTGATGTATGTGTTGGATATGACCTTGGAAGAAATGGTTTTCCTGACTGCTAGTGGTGACTTAGCATATCAAAATAATCTGCTATCTATGAGGGTATACAGGCAGATGGTGGATTACTCAGCAAGTAGAGGTAGAGGCACCTCCGCTGTAAGATTTCACACCTTGCAGAGGGCCCTGGTTGGAGTCCCAGCTTCAAAAGACAAATTTATCTTATAAGACGGGGGTGTCCACAGTTGTCATGAAGCGTGTGTGGCGGCAACCAGGTGCGGAGTACAAAGACAATTGTGTCTTGCCTACAGACATGAGTGCTGCCGGCACTGGGGAACAACAGCTCATTAAGGGAACCATGAATGCCAACATGTACTGTGACATACTGTCAGGGTCCACGGTGAGGCAGAGAGAATCCTCGCCGTAGCAACTCACCTGAGTACCCACTGATAACGGGTACTAGCTCCCACGCCGCCTCAACCTCCGTCCTCCAGGAATCAGCTCCGCCAACTGTGTCTAGGCACCTGCCCCCTCTTGCCTTTTCTAGCTTCCTGCAGGACGTAGCCTGGGAGCGCACGTCAACAGCACAATGCAGGGAGGTGGGGCGACATCTAGTGGAGGATTTAAAAACTGGCACTGAGCTTCATTCAGTGCTCAGTTATTGTTCTATACAGAGCTATTTAGTTTGCTCTCCCTGATTCTGATTCCTGGTTTTGACCCTTGGCTTTGTACTTCATTTATCCTGTCTTCTCCTAAAGCGACCGCTGGCTTGTATTCTGACCTCGCTGCTCTCTCCCGCCCTGACCTTCCGACTGTTTCTGGTTTTGCCTTATCTTCTAAACCTTCCCACAGCTTCAGGAAGATAGTCTGCATACTGGGTTCCTCACCACGTTCCTATCAGCTTGACATAATAGCTTGACATAATAACTGAGCCCAAAAATGGAACCCGCAGGATTGGCAGACACGATTGCTGCCCTTACCCAACAATTGTCTAATTTTCAACACGCGCTGCAGGTGATTCAGGCTGAACAACATCATCTGCGACAACAGGTACACCACCTTTAAATGCAACAAAATGCCTCTACTGACCAAGTACCTGTACATAGCAACAACAGTTTATTGGACTCTTGGCGATCCTTTTGGGAGGCATTAGACTCTCTCTATGAAGATCCCTTCAGGGTCTCCTCTACAGCAACCACCCTATGTACTCGGTGTCCCGTAGAGGAATATGTCTCAGAATTCAGGCGCCTGGCTCTGGAGTCTAAATTGGAATGAGCCAGCCCTTCATGATCAGTTATGCTGGGGTCTGTCTGAGGCCGTCAAAGACGAACTTTCACGAACTTCGATTCCTTCATCTTTAGAGGAATTCAATCCTGGTAACATAGGTTGACAGGAGACTACGTGAAAGACGGTCTGAACGCCAGACTTCTAGCTCCAGCTGGACTCCAGCAAGTAACCCACAAAGAATCCCAGCTCCTTCTTCCAATGAAGAACCTGTGGAAATAGGTATTGTACGAGGCCCTCTCTCACCTGAAGAGAGACAGCGTCATCTATGTATTTACTGTGGCAAAGCAGGCCACCGGTATCAAGAATGTAGAGCCCGTGCCCGCTATAACCAGAGTAAGGATCCTACTCCTCTACTACACACACTTTCCAGAAGACGCCCCTGCTTGACTCCTCACCTATCTGTTTCTCATTGCAGTGGACTAAAGATTCCGCACACCTTTCAGCTATGGTGGACTCAGGAGCAAGCGGCAATTTCATTGATTGTGACACACTGCACACCCTGAGAATTCCCTCATGTCTTAAGAAGAACCGGGTGGCTATTCAACTGGTGGACGGAAGCCCCCTTAAGACTGGTCCTATTACTAGGGAGACCATTCCACTAACTCTTAAAATATGGAATGGCCATATTGAAACCATCCGGTTTGATGATGTTCCCTCTCCCGTATCACCTCTCATCTTAGGTCTACCATGGCTTAGAAAACATAATCCCCTCATCAACTGGAAGACAGGAGTACTGCAGTTTTCGTCTTCCTTCTGTAGCTTCAACTGCCTCAAGCCTGAATCCCTCTGTCTCACTCAGACCATCTCGCTCCAGGAGATTCCTCCTCCTTACCGTCAATTCAGAGATGTCTTCGAAAAGAAAAGTGCAGACAAGTTACTCCCTTCCAGACCTTACGATTGTCCTGTTGACCTCCTACCTGGTGCCGCTATTCCCTTCGGTCGCATTTATCCCATCTCCAAGCCTGAACTCACCACCCTTAAGGAATATATTAAAGAGAATTTGGCGAAAGTATTCATTTGGCCTTCTGGGTGGCTGAGGCCTTGTATTGATTACCGTGAACTGAATAATATTACAATAAAGAACCGTTACCCGTTACCACTTATCCCATAGCTACTTGAACATGCCCAATCCGCTAAGATGTTCACCAAATTTGACCTGCGTGGAGTTTATAATCTGGTTAGAATCCGTAGTGGCGACGAGTGGAAGCTTTTCGATGTGGATATGTCGATAAAATTAGCCCTTGAAGAATGGTGACACCTCCTGGAAGGCGCCCTACATCCCACCACTGTCCTGACCGATCATAAAAACCTTGAATATTTATGTACTGCTAGACGACTACAACCCCGCTTGGCATGATGGTCTTTATTTTTTACCAGATTCCCATTACACATCACCTACCGTCCTGGCTCCCGTAACACCAAGGCTGATGCTCTGTTTCGGATGCACGAAGCAACCTTGTCAACCTCATTTGACTGTGACACAATCCTCTCACCTTCTCACTTCCTGGCAGGGACCGTCTCGGTATGGGATTCGGTGCGCAGACATTCTAAAAAGACTTGCCCCCCTGACATCCCCGGTTTATGCTATCGTAACGGATATTTTTACCATAACGACTTTTGTTCCACCAGAGGATCGCCTTCTGACTCTTCAATGCTTTCATGATACACCAGCGGCGTGTCATGGAGGGGTTAAACAAACGCTTGAACTTATCCAACGTTCTTTTTGGTGGCCTGAGATAAGGAAAGACGTGGCAAATTTTGTATCTTCATGTTTTACTCACAACAGACCGGCTGGGCTACTTCAACCCCTTTCGGTACCCGCTAAACCCTGGACTGACGTCACGATAGACTTTATCAGACACTTGAACGATACTTACGCTGCTTCACTCAGGGCCGGCCCAAGACGAAATGACGCCTGGGGCGAAGTTTAAAATGCAGCCCCCCCATTATCTACCCTTCCTCTCCCTGCCGCCCCTCCATTATCTACCCTTCCTCTCCCCCCCCTTGTACTTAACTTAACTGCAGCAGTCCTGCGGTGAGTCTCCCTGCTCGGTCTCGGTGCCGGCTTGTAATGCTGAGCACGGGAAATTACGTCATCTTCCGGCGCTCAACATTACAAGCCGCCACTGAGACAGAGCAGGGAGACTCACTGCTCGCAGAGCGGCTCGCAGCGGAGAAAGAGAGGGGCGCCGAGCGGGTACTGATAACTTGGTAAGATAAAACCACTCGGCGCCCTCTCTCTCTCTCTTCTCGGCTTTATAAAAAAAAAGGGCTTGGGGCGGCAAAGTGCCGCCCCTTCAAAAGTGTCGCCTGGAGCGGTTGCCCCACTCGGCTCCATTGTCGGGCCCGCCCTGGCTTCACTACATATCTACAGGATGATTGGGATAGCTACTTATCTTTGGCTGAATTTGCCTACAATAATCACCTCCACCAATCCATTAATACGTCTCCCTTCTACGCCAGCTATGGTCATCACCCCATCATGCTCCCAGGTTCCCTGGTTTCGTGTGAAGTACCATCAGTTTCTGAACACATTAGTAAACTGATTTTTACCTACAATATGTTGCAAGATACACTTAGGACACAGTATGGCTACTGTCCTGAAAAGGACAATAAAGGATCGTAGCAGCCCACCCCAAGCATCAGGCAACACTCATGTTGAAAACAGGACTCCTCTATTAAAACCAAAGACAGAGCTATATATACACAGGTAAGAAAAGGGGCAGACAAATATCACATGATCTAATTACCATGTCAGGAAGGAAGTAATTAGATCAAATCCTGCAACACAATATCCGGGGGAAGGACAGAATGACATGAGACTTAAATAATTCTATTAATTGGGGACGTAGACGTGGAATGACAATTGGCTTGAGACAGACAATGGCCAGGACACAGGGATAACAGGAGCTCACAGGATTAACAGCTACCTGTTACGTAATTGATAATTGGGTATGAAGCAGTGACACCTAGTCTTAAGACAAGGGCTACCAATAACAGGGGAAACACTTCACACCTATACAATTAACAATGCTAAGACAATCAGCCTTCTTCCTACCACAGGATGTCCAGCTGACGTTACAGTTTTGAGACACTGAGTGCTAAAACATGGGGAACATCAGCAGAAACTGAACCCCTGTATCCACACACAGAAGTCTCTACAAGGCCTGCGCCCAAAGTCGATAGGGAGAAGGCTGGCTCTCAGGTCTCTCCAGGGGCCCCAGTGATGGAGGATTCTGTCACAGTCACCGTTCTGATGCTCCCACGTTTAAACATCTTCGTCTGGATTGCCCCACCAAGAAGTTGGGCCCGAAATTCATAGGACCCTTTCCTACTTCCCGTCTCATTTCTCCCGTGGCAGTTGAGCTCCACTTACCTAGCACCATGACTATTCACCCAGTATTCTACGTTTCCCTCCTTAAACCTTGGATCTCCAACCCTTATCCTGGTCGGTGCCTGTCCTAGTTAATGACGTCAAAGAATATGAGGTTGAAAACATTCTGGATTCTCGGTGTCACAGGGGTCTGTGATCCACCAGATTTGTGGCATCTTCATGATATTAAATGGGGTGAGAAATACTACTTCGCGACCTGTTTAGTTTTTGGTTCTAGGAGTAGTGCGAAACTCTTTGACACCTTAGCAGAGGTGTTGGCTTGGCTCCTGCTGAATTCTTCCTGTTGCCCCGTAGTTACTCATTACTTTTAACGGTTGAGGTGCCCAACATATCCCCTTGCAGTCTTCTGAAGTTGTTGGAATTCTTTAAGGAGCTTTGTATCCTGGTAGCCCAACATAACACGGCAGGTCCAGTTATCGTCTTAGAATTCTTGGGGATAGTTCTGGATTCAAATAAAATGGAAGCTAACCTGCCTAGTGTTAAACTTCAGAGAATCCAGGATATCATCCAGATTTTTATGAGGTCTGATACGTTTTCAAAACTTCAATTGTAATCCCTTGATTTTGTGATGCGGATAATTCCTCAAGGCATTTATCTCCCATCTCCTGTCTCTGCTCTCAGTGTCCCATAGGTCTGAGGATCCAGTGATCATAGATCAGACAGCTAGGTCCGAGCTCCGTATGTGGGCTAGGTTTCTTAGGACATGGAATGGACGCTCCATGTTTATTCCCCAACCCAGTCCTTCTTCCCCTAGAATTTTTACTAATGCCGCTCCCACACTGGGGTTTTCGGCTATTTGCCAGGATCAGTGGATAGTCGAGAGTTTGCCTTCTCAGATGCTCAAGATTCTCCACTTTCACAACACCTCGGCCTTGTTCGCAAGTGGACAGCTGAAACAGTCACCTTCTTCACAGATAACATGGCCACAGCAGAGATTGTCAATAAATGGAGGTCGTCTTCAGTTCACATTATGGGGTTTATGCAAAAGCTTACTTGGTTGTCATTATATTATAAATTCTCTATTAGATGTTCGCATTTGCTGAGTATGCAGAACATAACGGCTGACGTGTTATCTCGTTTCAATTTCCAGAAGTTTTACGAAGTCCAACCTTCAGTGGCAGCATCACTGACAACTATGCCGGTCTTCGACGAGCTCAGTCTAGCATAGAAAAGCATCTACACACAGCTTGCCATACTATTACGAGAGCATTGTCCAGCAATACCAGGAAGGCATATGATTCGTGCAAGCATCTGCCCCCACGAACACTTATTTGGTTGGCTTTTGCGGCGTACTGCCATTCTAGCCTAACCCTCTCGTATGGTATGATTAAGCTTTACTTATTTATTTAAGAATTTTGATAATCATATTATAGACATGTATACCATATATGACACTATTAAAAGTAAAAGAAAAGAGTACATGTATGGATATTAATATTCATATCACCAGCATGTGAGAATTATATAATTTTGTCAACATTTTATTATAAGAATAAGAAATTTGTGTAATTATGTGTCATGAGAATGTAAATAGTGCTGTTTTTTAGAATCAAAAAGTGCAACGTGGACAATAAAACTGTAACAAAATAGAGAATTTGACCTGTATTTCTATCTGTTAATCAAATCTCACCTCTTGACCAATCCTCGATGCACATCAGTTTTCACGTATACAGTGTCTCGTCTGCTCTAATTTGTGATAATGAATTATTCGTTTTAACTATAGTAAATAGTGTAATCTATTGTTTAGGGAAGTGTTTCAGCCATGTATTCCACATGAAGAGCATGTCTACCCGAGCTCCATGCATATATCTACTTATTTATGTTATTTTTAGATACAATGTTTATGATATCTTTAATATCCAGTATAACTGCAGTCTTCCAGAGTTTCGCAAGCAAGGTTCGGTATGCAATTAAAATATGACTTGTCGGGAATTGGACAAGACAGTTCAATTTATCTATACCTATATTCAGTAATGCTGATTCAGGAGGAATTACTATGGGTTTCCCCACTACTATATTAACTAATGTGTTTAAGTCTTCTTTCAATTTATTCAACTTAGGGCAGTTCCAGAAAATACGACAATATGTAAATAATAACAATGTATTTTCATGGGAGTGTAGTACCATCTTTTTGTCATCTTGTACAACTGTTCTCTGTGATTGGTGCATATAGTGGCCTTCTTAAATAAAGACAATGCTTTACACCATTTATCCAGGGTCAATATCTTGTTCAGGTCAGTTTCCTATTTCTTATGGTGAGGGAGTAGTTCTGGGATCGAGTCACAATTGAAAAATTCATATATTGATTTAAACATTTTTGCAGTAATACTTGTGTAGCTTGGGTTTAACAAGTCAGTTAGTTTCTCTAAAGACTTATAGAAAGACCTATCTTTCTTGGTAAGATTAAATTGTGTTCTAAGGGAGTCAAAATCTATCAATTTGTCATCAACCACAATTTTACTCAATGATGTAATACCTTTATTTGCCCAAGAAGTAATATTTTTGAGACCTGCAAAATGTTTTAGGGAGACAATTCCCAAGTCATGTTCAACGACTTTTGTGTTACCACGATCTATCGATGTCTGAGATCTCCAAGCTTCCATAGCGGCACTTACTGTGAGCATACACAACCTGGGCATATCTGTTAATTTAGCTGAATTCAAAAGTAGTTGTGGCCAATCAGTTATTTGTAGAGTGGTGTTTTCAATTTGGACCCATGGTTTTTATGAGTTACTATTCTCTATCCAGTTCAAGGATTGTTTTAAAAGGCTGGCTCTATAGTAGGCAATAATGTTAGGGAGGGCTATGCCTCCATTCTGTACCTTTTTGGTGAGTATTTGTAAGGAAACT
>VKOC01023202.1:0-17894 GCA_009364415.1 Spea multiplicata
TTTTTAAAATATTTTTTTTATCAGATTACTTGTAAGTGACAGGTTTAGGCCGCTGACATCAATCAGGGAGACCGATCAATAATCAGCGACTTAAAATGTCACCTACAAGTGATTAGGTAATAATTTTGGGTTTTTTTTAATTAATTTGTGTTTTTTCATAATTACCCTAGATGATCCCTCTCTCTCATCATCATCCATGAGTTAATGTATAGTGCTGGAGTCGGTGTGTATAAGTGTATACTGTAGTGCCAAAGTCAGTGTGTATATGTATAGTGCTGGAACGTGTGTGTGTGTGTATAAAATATATTACATGTGCATTTTGTCGAAAAAATCATGCCAGTGTAATATGTCATGTGTTGTTCTGAGGTTGTATTTACCTAATTTGTTGGCCTGCTAAGAAACTGATGATTGTTGGTATGTCCTGACCTCTAAAACCATAGAATTCAAAGAGAGAATGCTTTCTTTCTCACACAACTGGATAGTGTTACCTAGTGTGTGCATGTGTAAAAGAGTGGGGTTGGTAGCGTGTATGGTGGTTTTTTATGTTACACAAGTTGCAGTCGCCCCATTAAAGCACAGAAAAGTCTTAGAAGAGGGCATAAAGAAATTGCCTGTTACATATATTCTAGGAACAGTAATGTCCAACGTTTGGTCAAACATTAGGGACACCAACACTACATTCACTGAAACGAGAGCTGTGAAAAGTCCATGCGTTTGTGCCCTCAGTGCCATCTCCACTACAGGTAATGCTCAGGATTATGGAAACAAACGTGAAAGAAAGCTTAACGCACCCTCCCACTATATCTCAAGCTAAATGAAACAAAAAACTGGAATACAATTAACTATCTGGCCATATTAGTTATAAGAAAAAAAAATAAATAAGAAAAAAAATCAACAAGGTGAAGATTTTGGCTAAATGAGCCAAATACAATGGTAAACAAAACAACTGTATTCGGAAAATGAGCTCTTCTCTCATCCTGCAGACCTTTTAACACATGGTTCAAAAGACTACTGGATTACTAAAATTAACAAGTGACAGGTGTATCCAATTAGTAGAATAATGACGTGACGCTGACATTCACTGTTTAACAGCGTTTAACGCTCTAAAGTGGTTCCTTTCCATCAAAGGACACAGTATGGCTGCTTATCAAAACGACTTAAAGGGAACTTCAAACATTCTCTACCGCTGATTTATTCCTCATTAAAAATAATTTTGGTGTAAAATTAATCAGCCGTGACAGCTGTATGCTTTTGCTTTGCAGTTTTTAAACTCCTAAATCTATCCAAAAGCATGCAACCACATAGACTGGTTGCAATTAACAGGGTATAAAGACTGTGTGCAGATTTTACTCTTCAAACAACCTGAAAGACATCACCAAAAGATATTTAGGATTACAAGCTTCAGCCATGCCATAAACAACAGGAACATGTATACAGTATCTAATCCCTTGCCTTAAAAAAGCAGTAACAGAACTTTTTCTTCATTTTCATGTACTTAACAAGTAATATTAATTATTGGTTCACAATAAGGTAGAAACAAGGCCAGTAGTTTTTGTTTATGTTTTCTAAGTCAGGAGTATTTTCTCTTCATATTGAAGCCGGATAATATATTCTTATTTTAATATTCATTAATTTATTATTTTCATGTACTGGAGCCAGTTCAATAATTGGAGACCAATTCGGAATTGAATAGCAGTTGTAACACATTTCTAAAGTACTTTCTTCAACTCAAAAGTTTATTGTAAGTTACTATAGTCTATGAAATCAAAACTTCAATAAAAACAAGCTGAAATCTTTGAGGGGAAAAACAAAAACCCCACAATAACCTGTTTGCATAAGTGTGCACACCCTCTTATAACTGGGGCTGTGTTCAGAATTAACCAATCACATTGAAACTCATGTTAAATAGAAGTCATTACACACCTGCCATCATTTAAAGTGACTCTGATTAATCACAAATAAAGTTTAGCTGTTCTAGTAGGAGTTACCTGATATTTGCTTAGTTGCATCTCAAAGCAAAAGCCATGGTCTGCAGAGAGCTTCCAAAGCATCAGAGGGATCTCATTGCTGAAAGATATCAGTCAGGAGAAGGGTACAAGAATTTCCAAAGCATTAGATACATGGAACACAGTGAAGACGGTCATCAAGTGGAGACAATATGGCACAACAGAGACGATACCAAGGGAGGCTTACAAGAGGCCTGCTGCAAAATTAAGGGAACTGCAGGAAGTACTGGCTGTGTGCTGCATGCGACAACAATCTCCTGTAATGGGCTATGGGGTAGGGTGGCAAGACTGAAGTCTTTTCTTACAAAGAAAAACATCCAAGCCCGGGTGAAGTTTGCAAATACAAACATCAAGTCCCCCAAAAGCACGTGGGAAAATGTGTTATGGTTTCATGAAACCAAGGCTGAACTTTTTGGCTATAATTCCAAAAAGGTATGTTCGGTGCAAAAACAACACTGGACATCACCCAAAGAACACCATACTTACAGTGAAGCATGGTGGTGGCAGCATCATGCTGTGACGCGGTTTTTCTTTAGCTGGAACGTTTTTAAAATGTAATTTTTTTCAAATTTGGCATGGTAGTCTAATAACTGCAATAGTTGTCACAGATACTGATTATCCCCCCAAAATTATATGTTTATGAACAGTAGATAAGTCAAGGTGTACAACTAGGGTCATTTTGACACTTTTCAAACAGGGATTTTATCGCCAATTGCTGCCAAATTTTGAGGTATTTTTATATTTTTTTGTTTTTTTTGCATATGTTGCAATGTTGCTTTAGATTTTATATTATATTTTGTATAGAATATGTGCAACTGCAGAAAAAAACACCAAACTGTGTTCACCAACATCCCCCGGTTCCAACAAGGCCTCACATGCATGGTTCATGCATTTTTTGAGGAAGCTATGAGGGAAAAACTGGAACATGCGCATTTTCGTTTTCAAATTTGGAATTTTCAGAAATTGGTTTCCTGGGCCCATATCCCATTTGGGACATTTTGGAAGCCCCCCACTGTAAATTACCCCATAAAAGTATATATTTATTAACAGTAGACAAGTCAAGGTGTTCAACTAGGGTAGTTTTGACAGTTTTCAGCTAGCCATTTCTTCACTGATGTCTGCCAAACTTCACAGGGAAATTATTTTATTGCGTTTTTTAACGCATACATTTCAATGTTGCACTGAATTTCTTGCACACCATAAGTGCAACAGTGGAAGAAAACACCACATTTTGTTCACCAACATCCCCCGATTCCAACAAGGCCTCACATGCATGGTTCATGCATTTTTTTGAGGAAGTCATGAGGCCATAACTGGAACATGCGCAAGTTTTCAGGAATTGGTTTACTGGGCCCATATCCCATTTGGGACATTTTGGAAGCCCCACTGTAAAGTACCCCATAAAAGTATATATTTATGAACAGTAGACAAGTCAAGGTGTTCAACTAGGGTAGTTTTGACAGTTTTCAGCTAGCCATTTCTTCACTGATGTCTGCCAAAGTTTACGGAAAATTTATTTTATTGCGTTTTTAACAAATACATTTCAATGTTAAAATTTATTTCTTGCACAGAATATGTGCAACAGTGGAAGAAAGCACCACATTTTGTTCACCAACATCCCCCGGTTCCAACAAGGCCTCACATGCATGGTTCATCCGTTTTTGAGGAAGCTATGAGGGCAAAACTGGAACATGTGCATTTACATTTTTTTAAATATTTTTTTTTATCAGATTGCTTGTAAGTGACAGGTTTAGGCCGCTGACATCAATCAGGGAGACCGATCAATAATCAGCGACTTAAAATGTCACCGACAAGTGATCAGGTAATAATTATGATTTTTTCATTTATTAATAATTTGTGTTTTTTCATAATTACCCTAGATGACCCCTCTCTCTTTGTAGAGCAGGGTCATCCGTGGGCTGCCATAATGATCCGATCACTCCTATTGGCCAGGAGCGATCTGATCAGCCCAGCATTTGACCTGGAAGCACCCTGGACTTTCAGGTCAGTGCTGTTATTTTTTTTTTAACTCTTTCAATGCTGATGCTCCATTGAAGCACAGCATTGATTGATATTTAGTCCCCACAAGCTTGTGGGGACTAATATTAACCCCTGCAATGCTGCGATGGGGGTCATAAACAATCGCAGCATTGAAGGGGTTAATTGAGGAAGAGGGGGGGTAGGGTGAGGGGGGCTGGTCTCCACACTCATGTGGAGACCAAAGAGCCCTGTCTCCCTGTCCCTGAAGCTGCCTCTGGCAGCTGGGACACAATCTCCAATGGACTGGAGATTGTAGGAGAGGAGTCTCTCTGATCAGCCCTACAGGGCTGATCAGAGGACTTCTGGGGGTTCGTTTTTGCTGCTGGAGGTCTGCCTGGGCTTCCAGGCTTGGGGGAGGGCTTAGACGCGCTGTGCTGTCTGCCCAGGACTCCTGGGCAGACAGCAGCAGCAGCGCCCCCGCGATCACCGCGATTGTGGTGATGTGGGGGCGTTTTTTGGGATAGACGTACCTGGTACGTCCCGGTCTACAGGTGAGTGTTAACCAGGAAGTACCAGGTACGTCCCGGTACTGAAGGGGTTAAGAGTGTGCACACTTATGCAACCAGGTTATTGTGAGGTTTGTTTTTTTTAAAAACAATTCCCCCTCAAAGATTTCAGCTTGTTCTCATTATAGGTCACATTAAAGGTGGAAAAAGTTCTGACATGATTTATCTTTGTCTCATTCTTTAACATAACAAGAACCTGGCATTTTAACAGGGGTGTGTAGACTTTTTATACCCACTGTACACCCATAGTCAACAGGGGCTCTGTGCTCCTGCCTCTGGGGTGAAGAGGGCTCCTGACAGCCCTCAGACACTAATACAGCAGAGCCACAGTGAGAAGACTGGCGGGTATTACTGAATAGTAAGAGTATAGACAGCCAGCAGTCTCATACTAGATGCCAGAAACCTTAAGTATCTTCCACAGTCATGGGAAATATATACTTGGGAGTAGGATGGTTTAGGAACGCAGCTTATGTTGGGGCTCCCAAAATCATCTGTAAATATTATATATTTAGAAAAACCCAGACAATTTAATATTTGGTAGAAGACAAAGGAGAAATACTAAAATGGCACTTTTAGTGTAAGCACGGTGCTCTGCATTTCGTACATACAAGTAATGGAGAATACACTTTTGTAATTCAGATACTGTATAAAACCGCATGCACTGTCTAACAATTCAAGGTTTTCTATGACTTTGAAACGATATCTTGCACTTTGGGTCATGTTAACAATTCAATGCAATAGGAATTACACTTTCTTAACTTCCATCACCCCAAATGCATTTTCACGGGTCGTCTAAGCATCATTTTTTCCCAAGTGACTAGACAAATGCTTGTGGGGGGATAAAAAGAAAAAAAACACATTGAATCATGCCAGGTAGCAGCAGGATGGAGTTCACCACACTAACAATCCAGCCATTGTACTGCCCAACACTATACCTTACAATATGCTTTGATGCAGAGCCAAGAAAAGCCTCAGCTGGGATACAGTTTTGTGCCTAGACAATGTGTGATTGTGTCTAATGTAGTAGAGCAGGCCTCATTTTAGAACACTGCCAGTCGTCCACTAGGGTATAATGCCTAATCCTTTATTAATTTTCAGGCTGTACATTTATATGCAAACCCCGTTTTATGGGTTTCTGTGATTTGGCTGCACTGATGTATGGAAAAGTTTACTGATAAAATCGTTGGTATTATGAAGCAAAGCTACCTCTAGTGGCTCTATGTGAGGAAAAAACAAATTCACAGCAGGAAGGAACCGGTCTGCCCTCTCCACTTTTTAACACATACTAAGCTTTCTTGAATGCATTTACTGTGTTTCCCTGTACCAGTTACACTGGAAGTCTATTCCAGGTATCTGCTACCCTTTCTGTAAAATAATCTTTTTTTCCACATTGACTTCAGTCTTCCACACTCTTACCTTCCATTAGGCCTTCTAAATTACTGTGATAGCACCAACTGCATTTACATTTATTTGGTGCAGGACTGGGATAGAGGACTGGGATAGAGGGCAGGGTGGCAATTACCCCACAGACTAGTCTAAAGTTTTTAAACAGGGCCACCCCACTCTGGGAAGCAGGAGCTCAGTAGAGTCACGCAACTGGATATAGGTATGTGAGTGTGTACACACGTGTATGTTTGTGTTGTACTGGAAGGAGTGTGGTTGTGTATGTACAGGGGCCACTCGGCTGTATTTGGCCTTGAGGCCAAAAGGTGAAGGCCCTCCCATTAATATTCCCATTAATATTCATTCACAATGGCGGTGTGTTAGATTTAGAACCTTTCCTTTCACAAACATGTAATAAAAATACGTTAAACAGAACAGACATTTATATAGCACTTTGCTTCCAGTGGGACTCAAAGCGCTTTACAGGGGTAAACGTATATATTAACTTACTGTACTTACATAATTGGACATTCATGTGGAACAATAAAACTGTGATAAAGAACACCAAGGCGCTATATCAAAAACAGTCCCAGACTGGCCATCTGGCACATTTACCCAATCCAGCAGGGGGACAAACAAACCTCATTTGATGGCCATTGGCCTTAAAGTCCCAGGGCCACCTAGTCCAGGGGTGGGCTGGGCCCGGGGGACAATTGACCGCCCCCAGGCCGCCCAGAATCTAAGTTAAACAGCTGAAGTGGCCAATTCCGCTGCGCCGGGGCCGTTTGTAATGCGCAGCAAAAGCCTGAAGCACCCGCGGTGGCTGCGAGTTTTAAAGTGGCCAGCACCAGGCCGCTCAGTGCCTCAGTGAGGTTCTTCATCCCGCCCCTTTGAAGACGCTCAGGGGGCGGGCTCACACGGGCTCTCTCGACAGGGAGCGGTCTCCTTTGGAGGAGAGCGGTCTGCAGGGAAGGAAGGCAGCAAAAAAATAGTTGGGGTGATAGGTGGAAGGGGGCCCATATTCAAAAGGGGGGGCTGCCTTGGGACAACAATTAAAAACAAAAAGGGGGTCTGGGGGTATAAGTACAACAACAACAGGGTGGTTGGGACATCACATAAATCAATACATAAAGTGGGGTGGGTGACAATACACAAGGGTACATTAACCAATACAAAAGGGGGCATCAATACACAAGGGAGGGGAGCTGGCTGGGGACATCACATACATCAATACACAAGGGTGTTGGGGCAATAGACAAGGGTCGGGGGGGATACATCAAAGGCAAAGGGAGGGCCTGGCTGGGGCATCAATACACAAGGGGGAAAACAAACCAGTATGGAAGGCATTTTTTAATGCTTTGTGTAGATTAACCCATACTGATGCGGGTGTCCGTGTGGCAGAGCCTGTCCTGGTGTGTGTGTTTGGGTATCAGTATGGCAGAGCCTGTCCTGATGTGCATGTGTGTGTAGGGATATCAGTGTGGCAGGCTGTCCTGGTGTTGTGTCTGGGGTGTCCGGTGTGGCAGAGCCTGTCTGGTGTGTATGTGTTTGGGTGTCGGTGTGGCAGAGCCTGTCCTGGTGTGTATATGTTTGGGTGTCGGTGTGGCAGAGCCTGCCCTGGTGTGTGTGTGTTTTGGTGTCGGTGTGGCAAAGCCTGCCCTGCCCTGGTGTGTGTGTTTTGTTATCCGTTTTCTGGCACTTTCATTTCTGTAGGAATAAATTGAACAAATTTAATTTTTAGTTACCCAGAGAATTTTAGTTACCTCCTGAATTTGTAGTCACTTCAGAGGACAAAACTTTCATGGCCCAGAAACCAGTGAGAGGAATTTACTCTATTTCAATCTGCATATTTTATTGAAAAGGGTTAGTTGTATTAAATTGTGGGTTCAGGCATCCCGTGTATGCCGACTTATTTTAGTGTACGGATTACTCAGAGTCCCATCACATTACATCAATATGCATTAGAAAATCAGGAGAAGATGGGCATGGATGGTGGGCTGATTCAGTGGCACAACGGGCCACTTGTCTAGACTTGCCCCCCGGGCCTTAGGCTGCCAGCCCTCCCCTGACCTAGTGAGGCACTGGTAATCAATACAATTCCTTTTCAGACATTTTATACACTACCTAGGATCTGATTAACTGCCAAACATTTTAAATTAAGTACTAATTTTTAAAACATTAACAAAAGTTGTGCATTTGGGCAGCATCTGTCAAAAATATGAATAGAAAAAATACCTAATGTCTAAACATAAGGAGCATTTTATGTATGTTATATATACACATATTTATATATATATACACACACACACATTATATATATTATTATATATATATATTCACATACATATACACATATACACTTCCTCCTTGGTTATATGGTATACCCCATCCAGAAAATATAATTATGAACACAAAGAGGTTCCCTCTTTCTAAAACCTTAGAAACCTAAATATAATATCATCTAGACCTCCTCCTTTTACTCAAAAGTACTTAACCAGAATTTAAGAAAAGTTCATTTGAAGGGCTCGGTAACAGCTCCGTATGGGGTTATTTCACTACTGAAAATGGTAAAAAGGAATTCTACTGTATAGACACAACAAAAGTTAATGAACAGATTAATCTAGTTAGACGATTTTTTTTCCTCCTAAACACTTCTTGTCGGTACGACTCCAGAAGTTCTTAATTATCCATATGTCGCAGTGTTTCCTTTCAACAAATGGAATGGTTCTTGTAGGGCCTTAATCCTGCTATTTGCAGACAGTAGGCCTGTTAGGGGAGAGTGTATGGGGTGAACTGGGCTGCAGTCCAAGTCTGGAGCAATATGCCATGTGTGCAGCGCATAGTATGTCTGACTTCTGACAGGGAGCTGTTTCTGCTCACAAACTGAAATTATCTTTCAGGCACTCAAGTGAACGTTTACTACAATGACTTATTCACTAATTTGCCACCTTGTGGACCCAAAAAATATGTCTTGCTTACATTCTGGAGGTAACGGTGTATTTTTAAACAGATTCATTATCCAGCTTCAAGTGGAAGGAAAAGCTTCTTCAGTACAAAAAAATGTATCAATGTGTTTTTAAATCTCCTCTAATGACATCACAAGAACTTTTCAAAGACCTTTCGATGTATTACGTGTCTAAATAATTGAAACTGCTCTAATAGTCCAGAGGAAGAAAAAGCTTTAGAGGTTGGCCTACTTGTTTGAGACAAGGAACGGGCTGAAAACATCTTTTAACCCTTTCCGTCTAAAAGATGCAATCGTGTCCATTTGTTTTTCCACACGGTGTAGACAGATATAAAACCACGAGTCAATCAAGCAAGAAAAACCACCACAGCTGTGTTCCTATTATTGAGACTTAAATGTTTTAAATATTAATTTTTCAAATTTCTGTTTTCCAGCTGTGATATTCCCCCAAAGATATACCCAGGACATTTGACACAGATGTTCCTTCATTTCTTACGACCCTTTGCTAAAGGCTGCATTTTAATACATAAGATAGCTGTGTGGGTCCATTTAAAAGTTCATGGTATCCCAAATGGTTCTGCAGAATCCCCCGATACACAGATGCCTTTTTCCCCTCCCCACACTATTTTCCATGCAGGAGATGTGCGTCTAGACAATCTCTGTTCTCCTCTCGTTTCATAAATAAAACGTAATAAATGTTATATATTTATGGAATATTCAAAGGAATAAGGTCTGGTTTTGATACCACAACAGTGGCAATAACGCACAAGTCTTACATGCTTAACATCAGCGCTATCAAGCAACTGCAACATTTTTGCAACTTTGTCTGTTACAGATACAGTGATGGTAAGTATATGTTTTAAATTAGTAGGGCATTAACTGTAATACTCCTTAGTCCACTGGTCTTTTGCCCATAACCAGTATGCTTTTAGATATTTACTAGTTATAAGCTATATATATATATATATGATATATATGTTATATATATATATATATTTATATATTGTGCAAATAAAAGTTGATGCACTCAGTGGGTCTTCTTTTTATAAAGTTTATTGGCTTAGTGAAGGACCCTCACTAAGCCAATAAACTTTATAAAAAGAAGACCCGCTGAGTGCATCAACTTTATTTGCATGCTGTATATACTTTTTGGATTGTTAGCACCCGGGCATATTACAACTGTTTCCAGTCAAGTGAGTGCATGCCATACCATATATTTTGTTTATATATACATACACACACATACAAATGTACATTGTGACACTGAGGGAGATGATTTGGTATTTGGGTACAGGTCATATACAAATTATGTATATCCATACCAGCTTTTACAAGAGGCTAGAAGTCTGCAGGATCTAGTCTGGGATCCTTAGGGGGCCTGCATCAGGCACAGGGGCTGGGCATTAAAATCCCCTGAAGCTCCCAGGGATGTGCTGGACAAAAGTCAGTGGAGGCCCACGTCAAAACTTAAAGTATCTGCTGCTAACATCTTCGTACTTATAAAGCAATTTTGTGTGAAATATGGTTTACTAAATTGAAACACATTGTCTTCAATACGGTCTAACAGATTGTTCTCCAACCTTTACCAGACCTCCTTTACCATTTTAACTGAATTGATATAAAAATATAATATGATATTGTTTGCAGGCATAACTGTTCACCGTTTATAAATCACGCAGAACATTTGAACCTCTGTAGACATGGTTATAAACCCATAAACAAAGCAGACTGTAAGTTATTAACTGTTGGCTGCAACCCCCATAATAGGAATTAACCAAATCTAACATTTCCCTATATGTAATCAATAAAAAAGAAAAAGCATTAAAGTTGTAGTCCAGAATACTTCAGAAGAAGGTAAAACAAACAAGAAGGAGACATGTACTTGTCCCAGCTTGTACATGTAGGACAATTCGATTGAAGAGCTAACAAGGGGACTACCTTCTAGAGAGCCATAAATTTTACTTTTCATGGTTAGCATTTCTGGAATAGCTATTAAAAAGAAAATCACTTTTCCCATCTCTTTTTTTGTCATTTATATATTTTTTATTTATTTCATGATCACTCAACGCCCTCTACAGGATAAGATTCAATAGACAAGAAAACTGTTTTGTAGCAACGTGTCCACGACTTGAAATTTCACACCCGTTTTAAAAATGGCAAGTTGTACAAAATGTATAATATGTAAATAAGCAGTTCTACATTCTGTAAACTTTCTTTTCTATCATTCATTCAAGGTGTATTGTCTATTGTATACAATAAAACACAAAACAATGTGAACACCTTATGGGGAATAAAGAATATAAAAGGAAATGTGGATGCCCATCCAGTAACACCAGTTATAGGTGCAAGATTTAGCACTAGAAAACACAACAGCAATCAGAGACCTCTATGGAGGGAAATAAGTGAGAGGAGGAGAAAAGAAAAAAAACACCAACCTAGATTCAACCCCAACCCAAATCCCAAGGGAAATAGGGAGTAGATTCCTGCTTTCACTAGGGTTATTACATAGGCCATTGTACGTAGCGCACATATACATTTCGCATGTTGCAGACAAGCACTATCCTGCATCTGATGTTGCTCATCACTGGTACCAAGACCCCTTTTCAAAATCAGAATCAATCTCTTTTTATATCAAAACTTTGCAAATAAGTATAGTTGACTAGAACAACATTTATTTTGGATTATGTCTCTATGATTCACCAGAAACTAGCAAACAGATTTTAAGATAAAAAAAACAAACAAAACATAGAACCAATCAGTCTTGTCAAGTAAATAATATGGTAATTATTGACACCGATTTTCACTATAAACAGTTATTTTCAGTGTGAACAATGCGGTAGATTTGACTTCAAGTTCTGACAATTAGCCATATTTACTAAATTCTGCTTAACTTTTGCTGTTCTATACACCCACTTGAAATAAGACTAAGTATAGGCATATTACACACAGTGTAAAACAATTCCAGGCTTCTATATGTGGTCAACTAATGGATTCTTGCAAATCAGCACTTAAGAAATACTAATTAATTTTACTTTAATGTTGAAACACATTTTAGTAAGAGAGAGACATCTAGTGGTAATAAATGAGCAACAACTGAATATAGGTTACCGTAAACGCAGAATACTTAACTTTTAGATTCAGAGAGTAAAATCAACCATAGCATTACAAAATTACCATACACAAAACAACCAATAACTAACTCCTTTGTGACCTGTTTTATAAAGTTTTTATTTTATAAGTTTTATTTCCTGACAATGGCTGTTTTAACATCTCTGCGGTGCTTGTGTTTAGCTGTAATTTTCTCCTCATACCCACACAGATTACAAATCTATTAGCCTTAAAAACTCCAATCATGAGCTGAATATTTTTATTTTCTGGATCTTATAACTTGAAAGCTACCTGTTTTAAATGTAAGGTAATTTTATATGAAATAAACATTCATTCATGGTGCCACCATCTTGGGAAAGACAATGAAATTTAAAAAAATTGTACACCATTCTCTGAAGAGACAGTTTATCACATTACTTACCTGCGACTAGTTTTTTTCTCAAGCGTAATTTCTGATGGTTGAGCAAGGGTTTTTTTGGTATTGCCAAAATCTTTTTTGAGTTTGCTGGATATACGATTTTTCATCTGATGTCTCTCATCACTGTCCATTTCCTCTTCATCGCTTGCATCTTCCTAGGATAAACATTAAAGCATAACTGACGAATTAAGGTTTTATGCTTCAAAAAAGAAAACAAAGAAAAAAGGCAAGTGCATGCAACTTACTGACTTAACTTAGTGCTAGACAAACCCCGGGCACCGGGTCGCCACGAGGTCAGAGGGGGAGTAGTGTGTGTGAGTGTGTATATACTATAGTATCAGAGTCAGTATGTTGGTGTGTATATGTATAGTGCTGGAGTCAGTGTATGTGTGTATACTGTAGTGTCAGAATCAGTGTGAGTGTGTACTGTAGTGCCAGTCATTGTGTAAATGTATAGTGCTGGAGTCAGTGTGTATAAATGTATGGTGCATGTGTATAGGAGTGTGGTGATACCGTGCACTGTGGTGTTTGTTACAGCATGGCATTAGCATGAGTGTGTACGTCAGCATTAAGTGTGTGTATTAGTGTATTGTGTTAGCATGTGTGTATATGAGTATAGAATGTTAGCATGTGTGTGTTACTGTGAGATGTTAAGAGTGCATAAATGTATTTTAGAGGCAAGGCTCTACAAACCCGGGCGCCACATAAACAAAACATGATTAGGAAAGAAAAAGAAAAAAGCTGGCACCAAACTTTTTTGGCTAGCTCCAAACCAAATTTGTCGACCCCTGACTTAACTATTCATTATGACGGGTCATCCCCAAAACAAGTAGTCTGATCTGCATAGTACATTAAGCATGCAAGTCTTACACAAGAAATTTACTAGGATGGCCTAAAATAATGCATAGTGAAGATTTGGCATTGAAATGTTTGAAAGCATTTTCAAATTCAAATTTTAGAGTGTTGGCACACTCATCATCCTTGGTGACAGGTCTGTTCCAGAATTCAATTTCTTTTTGAAGATGGAAACTTTGACTAAAAACCATGAGGAAAAAGATTTATTGCTCTGTTTATAGCTTGTTCCACTTCCCCATGCCATCACAAAATACATGTTAAATTCCATGTTTTTGTGAGTTTTTTTTATTATATTAAAATGGTGCTTGTGCCATGTCTTATGGAAGAAGCATCTAGAAGAAACTCGTGGAAGCTGAAACAGATGTTTGTGGAAATCCCTGCTTGCTGGAGAATATAAACTAAATGTCTACCGTCCTAAAGAGCAACCTGAGTTTACTAGATAATACATTTAACTTAATCTACAATTGCAACTGAAGCTCAAGTCTCATATATGCAACTTCAGTTGAACGCATGCACTAATTTTCATATATTAAAAAAGTACTTGCATCACGAACATTAAAAAATAAAAATCAATAAAACTTTTTTCCAGAAACAAAGAGTATTTCTTACATCATACTGCTGATTTATAATATGATACATAATATCATTATATATATTTTAGAAAACACTAGCTAATCAATATCTGTTTTTTAATTTCGGAAGAGCCATTTATGAAATCTCTGAGAATCCTTGTAGCTCTGAATCCACTGACAAGAGCCCTTAAAAATATATTCAAAATAAACCATCTGTGCTTCTTGCTTTGTAGTTGTGTCCTGGCCTTGAAAATATGAATACATGTTGATAAGTGGCCAATGGTACATTTTAAAGGATATAACCCCAAAGACCCTTACAGGTCCTAGCACTTTTGCTACATATTGACCAATTCTATCACAGAGGGTATGTAAAAGAAAGTGGTTTATGTATTATTACTTGTATAGCGCCATCTAATTTTGAAGCGCTGTACAAAGGGTAGACAGAACACAACAATTAGCGTATAACATAACAAGATGACATACAGAAACAGTTGAGGAGGGCCCTGAAAAGAGCTAACAATTTAGAGGGGGTTGGGGTGTATTATACAATAGCAAGGAGCAGTCAGTATTACAGGAGGGGGACTAGGAAAGGTGAGTAAAAGAATAATGGGAGGAAAGGTGTTAAAGGGTAAGTGCACAGGCATCCTTCAAAAAATGGGTCTTAAGGGATTTTTTGAAGGGCCAAAGGCAGGGGAAAGGCGGATAGGCTGGGGAGGACATTCAAGAGGACAAAGGCAGCCCGTGACAAGTCTTGTAAGTGTGCGTGAGAGCTAGAAATCAGAGGAGAGGACAGACTTAGATCATTGGATGAGCAGAGAGACCGGTTAGGAGTGTATTACAAATGAGTGAGAAGATTTAAGTAGGGGGACCACTATGAAGAGCTTTGAAATGAATCCTGAAGATTACATTGAGCTTGTGGACTGTAGAGGTGAGAGACGGGTATGAGGGAGACCAGCTAAGAGTGAATGATGGGTCAGAGTCAAGGGTGACACAAAGGCAGCGAGCTTGAGGCGATGGAGAGATGATTGCACCATTGAGATTGAGGAAAACTGATGAGGGAATGCTAGCACTGGAGGGAATATGAATTCGGTTTTTGAGATTAAGTTTTAGGAAACATACAGACACGCAGTTAGAGACAGAGGCAAGGCACTTAATTACATGATCTAAGATAGACCTCGGTGTTATCAACATACAGGTGGTATTGAAAGCCAAAGTTTGAGATGAGTTTGCCAAGTAAGGTAATGGGAAGTGTCACTCAAGAGCGAGACCCTGAAGGTACAATCAGAAAGGTAGAATGTGAACGAGAAGACGGCAGTGTCACAGAGAACAAGATTGTGCAGAGTTTGAAAGAGAAGAGGGTGGTCCATGGTTTCAAAAGCAGCAGAAAGTATAATTAGCATAGAGTAGGGTCAGGAGAAGACATCACGGCGCCGTCATTTTGGCGGTGCCAGGCGGTGTCCGTAGAGATGCGGACAAAAAAGAAGATTAATGATTGCAGATATAACAGAGAAGAGAAGATAGAAGATGCGGATATGGTTGGCTGAGAATGTAGGGAAACATTTAGAGAGTGTGAGAGTGAACGAGAATGTGGCACCAGGCAACAAATTTAATTGTGGATTAAAAATGCCCCCCCCCCCCAATTTGCAGCCGAACCAAATGGGCAGGAAACAAAATGTTGCTCAAAATAATAATAGTGATCAGGCGCTTAAATATAATTAATTACATATGGATATCTACTATGTATATGAATATGTATAAATTGTATCTATGCATTTGCACTAAAATATATAACGTTTATATTTATTTATGAGATTTTATATTTATATTTATTGTTAGACGTACATAGGACAAATGTAAAAGAGGTCTTAAAGTAGAAGATGTATTTTGATAAAATTTTATAAATTTTTATATACTTGAAATCTTTCGAATTATATATTTATGTTGATAGTTAAATAAATTTAATATTATATAGATTTTATAAATTTTACGATATTATTTATATATATATTTTTTTTGTGTTAAATGCTATGCGATTGTAGTTGCATCACTGGTTTATCGTTTAAATACATATTGGAACATATGAATGCAATATACACTATTGCTACCGGTTGCAATAGAATAAGGGTTAAAAAAATGCACTTTAGAGAGCCAATTGACAATTGATACAATGTAACAAGAGTTAATTGACACGTCATAGAGAACTAATTGAAATCATATACAAAGTAATAAGAGATGATTAACAAGCCACACAGGAGATTAAGTATTTAAGGAGGGAGGAGAGAACTAACCAACACGTCACTGAGGAAGCCCTATTGGGTGAAACGCGTTTGCGTGTTGGATCACCGTCATCGCGCTAAATCTGAAAAACGTTTACCCTGAAAAGGAACGCTGAGACTTAGACGCGCTATAGACTGCTTTTTTAAAAGCACGCTATATATTTTTTTTTAAACATTAAATTATACATTTATAATTCATCTCCCTGCCTCCTTGTTCATATACCAACCAAATCCGGACTGCGGCTGTGTGCAGACTACGGCTGTGTGCGGACTACGGCTGTGTGGCGACGTAAACCTTCGAGGAGGGTATCTTCAAAGCAATTCGTTTGGCGGGAACGAAGCCGGCTTTTTTCTCGCTACATACTCCAATAAGTCAGAGCAAACTCATTGCTCATTCTCACGTGAGTGGAATACCATATCAAGATTTTATTTTGATTTTCACATATTTTACGGAAAGCACTATGATTTTTTGTTTGTTTTTCTCTTTCTCTATATATTGATACGTGACACTGATACAACGAAAGAAAACTGAAAATCAACACAAGCGCAACACTTTTTTTCTATTTAGGAAACAAAATGTGTTCACCCAAAGATGAACCAAAACATTTGACTGAATCATGTTTGGCTCTTTTGCTCACACATATACATATACACCTACGGGCCACTTTATTAGGTACACCTTTCTAGTACCGGGTTGGACCCCTTTTTGCCTTCAGATCTGCCTTCATTCTTCGTGGCATACTTTCTACAAGGTGTTGGAAACATTCCTCAAGAGATTTTGGTCCATATGGACATGATGGCATCACACAGTTGCTCCAGATCTGTCAGCTGCACATCCATGATGCAGATCTCCCATTCTACCCCATCCCAAAGGTGCTCTGCTGGATTGAGATCTGGTGACTGTGGAGGCCATTGGAGTTCAGTGAACTTATTGTCATGTTCAAGAAACATTGTGACATGGTGCATTATCCAGCTGGAAGAAGCCATCAGAAGATGGGTACACTTTGGTCATAAAGGGGTGGACATGATACTCAGGTAGGCTCAGGTTAAACAATGCTCAACTGGTACTAAGGGGCCCAAAGTGTGCCAATAAAATGTCCCCCACACCATTACGCCACCACCACCAGCCTGACCCTTTGATACAAGGCAGCATGTTGGTTACGCCAAAGTCTCTGGCACCCGAATGTCGAAGCTGGAATCGAGACTCATCAGACCAGGTAACGTTCTTCCAGCCTTCCATTGTCCAATTTGGTGAGCCTGTGCAAATTGTAGCCTCAGTTTCCTGTTCTTAGCTGACAGGAGTGGCACCTGGGGTGGTCTTCTGCTGCTGTAGCTTCAAGGTTCCATGTGTTGTGCATTCAGAAATGATGATATTCTGCATACCCTGGTTGTAACGAGTTATTTGGTTCGAGAAAGGCAACAGTAACTCAGTCTGCCCATTTTCCTCTGACATAAATAAGGCAATTTAGTCCACACAAATGCCACTCACTGGATATTTTCTCTTTTTCAGACCATTCTCTGTAAACCCTAGAGTTGTTCATATAAATCCCAGATCAGCATTTTCTGAAATACCGGACCGTCTGGCACAAACAACCATGCCACGTTCAAAGTCACTTAAATCCCCTTTCTTCCCCATTCCGATGCTCAGTTTGAACTTCAGCAAGTTGCATTGAGTGCATTAAATGTATGGAGTTGCTGACATGGGATTGGCCAGTTAGCTATTTGTGTTAACAAGCAATTGAACAGGTGTACCTAATAAAGTGGT
>VKOC01023203.1:0-38096 GCA_009364415.1 Spea multiplicata
CTTTGTGTAATTTTTGTGTGGGTGCATAAAACATGGGAATGCTAATTAAACCCACCTATGCTAATGGGGACAAAAAAGTTATTTTTAAATTTTGTCCATTGTGAAAATTGAGTTTGCTTTTCTGTACATAGTTGCTTGACAGATTTGATTATGACG
This sequence comes from Spea multiplicata, assembly GCA_009364415.1. Classification (NCBI taxonomy): domain Eukaryota; kingdom Metazoa; phylum Chordata; class Amphibia; order Anura; family Pelobatidae; genus Spea; species Spea multiplicata. The sequence goes on from VKOC01023203.1 coordinate 157, forward strand.
ATGAGCCAGAGGCGACAGAAGATGCCAAGAAAGAAACCTCAACCCCTCCCCCTGCTCAGCCAACTTTGTGAGTATAAAAGATGTTGGAGAATTCAAGTGTATGTGTGTGTGATTGCTTGATATAGATATATATATATACACACACATATAACTGATATATATATATATCAGTTATATAAAATCAATCACACTCCTAGCATGCCCAGATTCTAGCATGTACTGGTTGCCTGGGCATATTGATATTAGTATTGTTGAATTTTTCTGTTTATACAAGTGTGGTTAACACACCAAAATAGGACCAAAAAAAATCAAATATATATATTTAACAATCACACTGCTATCATGCCGTGGCAGCCAGTACATGCTAGAACCTGGGCATGATATAGAAGTGTAATAACAGGCTCCCTTTGCCATGCTACACACACACGCTATCACACACACACCCGCTATCACACACACACGCTATCCACCACACACAACGCTATCACACACACACGTTATCAACAAACACACGCTATCACCACACACACGACTATCACACACACACGCTAACACACCACACACGCTATCACACACACACATTCTAAATCACACCACACACGCTATACACACACCACACGCTAATCACACACATCAACACGCAATCACAGCACACACACGCTATCAACACACACACGCTATCACCACACACACACGCTATCACACACACACACGCTATCACACACACACACGCTATCACACACACTTACACATCCATGCTATCACACACATGCTATCACTCACTCATTCATATACTTATTCATTCCCTTAATCACACATGCTTGCTCATACACTCTCCCCCACCCCCTTACCTGAACTGCAGATCTCTCACTCACAGACTTCTGCAGGGGCCCTGCTGCTTCCCCCTTGTTGCTGTGCGAGCAACTTCTCTTGCCCCGCCCCCAGATCAAGAAGGAACGGAGCAGAGTCATGTGACATGCATTCACTTGACTCCGCTGTGTTCCTGCTTCTCCTGGCCGGTACAAGAGACGCTGTTCGCACACTGTGCGACAGAGGCACAGGTAAGCAGCCTAGCCTCTTCGGACGATATATATTTCGGCCACCGATATATGCACCCCTAGTATATATGTATATATCTTTAAACCCGGCCTGAACCATTCTCTGCTTTTTGTGTTTGCTGGGTGGGGCTGCTCCATTACTTCGGTTTAGAGTTGTGGAGCCCATGTGTTGTCCAGGATAAAAGTCGATGGGAAGAATCTCCTGCTTTTCCTTTTCATCTCCTTCTGAAACCTTGGAACCTGGCAGTTCTGTACTCTTGTTCTGCACTCATGTATTGTCGTAGTCTCTACCAATTATTTCCTGATATCCTCTTAAATATTTAAATGTGGATTACTTATTTATCACACACGTTTATGAATGGCTGAGCATGAGTTTATTCATGTTTTATATATACATTTATTCAGCAGCTCATTTCCTGGAGGTGGCATCCAATCTGCAGCATTTACCCAGGTTCAAGGGCAGATTCCAAACTTGGAGCAATTTCAGCCTCGGATGATGGGAATCCCACAAGAACCTATACATCCGCAGGTATGCAGAAGCTTAGGTACTTGGTAATATGTGTATTAAGTTCTTGCTAAGAAAATGTATTCAGGATATTCATGGCACAAATTGCAGCTCAGTGTGAATGTTAGCATTCTACTTTCTAATTAAAAATCAATTTTGTCTCCAATGCAAAAATGTCATTTTAATGCATGCAAATTTTCTAGTGTTTCCAAACACCACTGAACTTTCACATTAACTCCTTCAACCCCAATTTTGGTACCTCAAAGCCCGGAGCAATTTTGCCATTTTTGCGCTATGTCGGTTGAGCGATTATTCTCTTTTCCTGTGAGTTGTGTACCCATGTAAACTATATATTGTTATATATTAAGAGATAGCGCTTTCTTTTGATACCATAGTTGGATGATTAGCTGAAAATTTAGAATGAGAAATTTAGTAAAATATATATGTTTTTTATATATTCCTACGGGTGTCTTTTTTTTTTTGTAATTACTCCAATAAAGCCCTATATGCAACAAGTCTAGCCCTGCTTCATTCAGGTTAAATGCTACCCTAGTCAAACTGACATGTGTTTTCCTTAATCTAGGCTCAGATGCCTTCCAATGGGCAAACACTTGGTTTTGGTATGATCCCTACACAGCCGTTTACAACCATGACTCCTCCGATTATGTCTCAGGCATCCCAGCCTTACCAAAACCCCTACCAAATGCATCAGAATGAAATTCATCTTCAGAAAGAGCATCAGCAGGTAACGACCTATGCGCTTTTTTGACGGTGCTAGGTGGGACTTGTGACCGGTGTAAGTGGATTGCTTGTGTACAGTTTTGAGTCTAGATTTATCATTTCTTTCCTTGATTTCAGAACATGCAATTTTTTACTCCAGTACTACAAACTCCCTCAGTAAATAAATTACTCCTAGTCCTTTAGTTTTAATACAAGGATTTATTTCCAAGTGTACGTACAAATAGCTTCTTTGAGAAATCTAGGCAATCTTCCCTTTGGCGGTGGTATAGGTTGCTTGCCCAGCATAGTAAAGCAACAAACTGCATTATGCACTTCTGGATGTTAATTATATTGCATTAGGCATTACGATAAATGATGTGTTTATATATAAACGTAACAGGGTAGCGCATACTTGACATAGACACGGTTAAGTAGGAGGCTTGGCGTGTGCATAAAGCTATCCTAATCTATTCATTCAAAACTATTCCTAATCAAAACTATTCAAAAGCGCAGACTAGAGTGGCCACTTTTTGTTTTTTTTAAAACATTAACTTAGTGCACACATCTCTTTACTGGGTACACTCTTTGAAAATTATCATACCCTGTTAATTTCATTATTGTTTATATAGCGCCATCAAATTCTGTAGCGCTGTACAATGGGTAGACAGGACATTAGTATGTAACATAACAATTTGACTTACAAAAAACAGGTGAGGAGGCCCCTGCTCAAAGGAGCTTACAATCTAGAGGTTTTGCTGTAAACAGGAACATGGTTTAGTTGCTTATGGTAAATTCCCATTTTTTTAATGAAAGCTTTGCTTTTCCTAGGAGGTCCCTATGGACGTCGAACAACCGTCTGTTCATGATAATAAGCGCCAGATGTCAGAGCGGCAGAAGTCTGCCTCCAGGTAAAATAAATCCAGTAACTGCCATATTTCAAGATTTTTGTAAAAGAAAAACCTTGTGATTGTTCTCGGCGGATCACTGTTGGTAAATGCAGGTTTAAAAGGTTGCTGGTGGTAACTGTTTAGGAAAGATTGAATCTCAGGAACTGAGCTTTCGTGTCTCACTACAATAGGTCCCCAAAAAGACGGCGTTCCAGATCTAATTCCCGTTCCCGGAGATCTCGTCATCGCCGCTCACGTTCCCGTGACCGGAGGCGGCACTCTCCAAAGTCTCGATCCCAGGAGAGACGTGACCGGGAGAAGGATAGAGAGCGCAGGCTGAAAGGTCTTCCGCCTGTTAAATCTGAAGCCGTTAGCGGTATGCAGTGATTTGGTTTTCTTACGTTATTACATTTACGGTCCCTAACTATTCACCTTTGTCTGATTATTTTCTTTGTGGCTGGGCTTCTAAGCAAAAACTGTTATGTTTCACAAAAGAATGGAATAACATTTGCTTGGAATATCTTGTATAGGTCTGGTATTCTGTATTGATCTGTTCTGTACTTTTTGCTCAGTTTGTAGCACAACTCTCTGGGTAGGACAGCTAGACAAAAGGACAAGCCAACAAGATGTTGCAAATCTACTAGAAGAGTTTGGAGCCATTGAGTCAATTAATGTAAGTGTGTTGTTTTTTTTCCCAGCATCTCCAGCCATCAACCCCACGTTTATATAAGCATTACTGTTGGGTTACACAGCTTCTGTTTCCTTTGTTCAGACTACGAACACTTAAATTGCTCTTTCTTGGGAGACAAACAATTCATATTTTTTTCATCATAACCAGCGTGTAAGTCAATTATGGGACAGTTAAAATTATTTGGTGTAAAACCTCACTTTTATGGACTGCATTTCTTAGTGAGGTTTATATTACAGTGATGGTGTTCGCTTTAAACATTTAGACCTGCAATAGTTTTCCCCAACAGTAAATGTCTAGTGAGTAGGCATATAACGTGAATAATGCATTGTCTTACAGATGATTCCTCCAAGAGGCTGTGCTTACATAGTAATGGTCCATAGACTTGATGCTTATCGAGCTTTACAGAAACTCAGCAGGGGAAACTATAAAGTAAACCAGAAGTCAATAAAGGTAAGTAATTGAATGAAAGGAACTGTACTTTCAGTAGGCTAAGTATAAAAATATGTAACGCTTTTTTAGATGTTACAGAATGGTCCGAGTTTGCATTATTGTTTGCTTTTATACCCGAGTGAGGGCTGTAATCACTGAGCCGGGGAGGAAACAAGCAGGTGGCCTATTAACACAACAGGTTAGAATATACCGTATTTGCTCGATTATAAGATGCTCTGAAAAATACTCCTCGTCTTATAATCAGACCTCAACTAGACAGGAGGGTCTGGATCCTCCTGTCTATCTCTGACATGTTCACATAGTTTACATGAATTAACATTTACTGGTAAAACTTTTTTCCTATAGGGTCGTCTTATATTCAAGCTTTTTCTTTTTTCCCCCCCCTAAATTAATCAGATTTTGGGGGTAGGCTTATAATCGAGCAAATACGTTATTAAGGATAGAGCAGTGTCTTGTTCAATTCACCAAAAACTCCCTGCACAGGGGCGGCCAGGGGTACTCTGACAGCCGGGGAACGGTATTTGGGTCGTCTTATAATCGAGCAAATACGGTAATTTTATCCATTGGCTAATTGTTCTATGCTTGTTGCTGAAGATGGCTTTACAGTGTGGCGAGTGTGCATTATACTGTATACCGTTCATGAACTACATGTATGTACAACCAAATTTGTTGGACAAATTTAAAGGAAAGTGGGGGCTTTTCATTTAAATTTTAGAGGGAAATTGTACTTAGTTTGCCCTAAATTAGGTACCTATGGTTAGTTTAACTCCTTAAGTCCCAGTGGTTTATGGTACCTTAGGTCCTCGAGCTATTTTGCCATTTGTGGATTTTTACTTGTTCGGTGAACAAATGGGGCTTTCATTTCTTTTTTTCTTGCAATTTTCTTCTGCACTTTAGAAGATGCGTTATGCTGGCTTCTGCTGACGGGGGAGTGTTGGCATCTTCTCTGTAGCAGCAGAAAGTCAGGACTTAACGGATTCTTTTTAGAACGTACTGGTACGTCCTTAAGAGACTGAAGGGGTTAACTTTCATTGGTTTCCTTAAAGTGTAAGAGTCTTATAAATATCGCCCAACTATAGCATGACTTTGAAAGTCATCTTTGCTCCGTGACAAACCCTGTAGCATGAGGGCCATACATCATACATGTCACATTTAGGGGTCCTAAGCACAGTCCTCTAGGGCAATCTGAGTCGGGAACCCCAGCTTGTAACAAAACAGTGCTTTGTTTTTAATTGCTTAAACCCCAAAAACCAAATCATAAAAAGAAAACCTAGCTCCCAGTTGGAGCCTCTCTAACTAAACTATGCTGGCCCAGACTGACCGGCCTAATCACCCACTAACTCGACCTCCCAGCCAGACCCAGCTACACCAGGCTCTGGAAAACCTCCCCCAGACAGCACACACAATGTCCAGGCAGGTATTGCCTCACTTGGCTCAGGGATGGTCTTTATGTTCAGGGCCTCTCCTTACCCTGGGAGCGCAGGGAAGCTTCCTCTTCCCCCAACAGTCTCCCTGAGTATCAGGCTCCAGGGGTTTTTAATGTCCAGCACCTGTGCCTGATGCAGGCCCATAGGAATCCTGGACCGGATCCTGCAGACTTCTAGCTTCCTGGGAAAGCCGGCATGGATTTTCCACAGAACGGGGGAACGAAGCATTGGCCCACCCTGCTCTTCAATTGCTCTACACCAGGGACCCATATGTATAATCTGCATAGCAGCTGTACCCAGATGCCATGCCAATCAACTCCCTGTGGTTCACAGTCTCACAGCTCCAATAAATGTCCTTTTATCTGCAATAGGCACATATTTTAGGTAGCTTTCCCCGCTGAATCTTGTGGCACTGCTAAAAAGTCCTGATGTCCAGTGAATTTCTTTCCACAGTAAACGTATTGGTCAGTGTCTGGCTGGTTGATTAAAACGGAGTCATACTTTTTACAAGGCTGTATTGGTAAGAAGTCAGGATGTTTATCTTGTAGATACATCGATAACAGTTGGAACAATAATAAATGGCTAATATGCAGCTACCGGAAAACATGATTCAGGATCAAATTCATGTTCGTGATGAGCTTGTCTGTTCATCTGCCATTTTGTTTTTATTACAGTAGGAAGGAGTTTGGGACGGATGTCAGTGGTTTTTCTGGCTAACTGTTTGGATCTTGACTTTAGGAGGGATGTTTAATACTTCTCTGAGTATAATAGACTTGTCCAAATGTACCAAAAACGATTTGACATTTTTCATTATTTGTTTTGTTCATTCAAATGTAGTTTCCTGCCCTTTCTGTTCCGATCAAAATCAGAGGCCTTTTTACACTCAAACTAAATTTGTTGTTGCCCCCCCCCCATCAACTTTCATGCTCTTCAGCACAAACTCTAAATGTCTTCTACCTTCTCTGCCAACTCCTGTGTCCGTCTCCCTCCTGCACAACTCCGGTTTGGTTTTTTCACGCATCTTCTTGTTCTATCTTTCTTTGTCCGCTGCTCTTTGGACAACTGGACATGGCCTCCTGGTGAACTTTGGCAAACAGTGGACCCTCCAGGCACACCTATGCCCCAAATTGTGGAACGGGGAGAGGGCGTGTCTGGAGGCCATGTCCAGTTCTTCTAGGGAAAGCGGATAAAGAAAATACACTTTGGAAAGACAGAACAAGAAGTGAGGCTGCACAGAGAAGAGACAAAAACACTTAAGGTCTCCCTAACTCCTCTCACGCGTCTGAGAGAGCACGAGAGGGGAGTGACGAACGCAAATAATCGTCCTAGCGGCAGGAAACAAATTTAGTTGTCTTGACAAATGGCCACACTGTGGTCCGTCTTGTTTCTGGGTAACTGTGGAATAAAGTGTCTTTCTTACGAGTCCTGTGAGTGAGAGCCTCAGTTTCTGGATTGTGGGTTTTATCTGAGGGAGTGGTACCCGGGCAGGTGAAAGCCGTTTTATATATGCACAGAAAAGCCGAGTGCAGGCCCTGTGCTCTCTGTATGTTGGTATCCGTGTGCGCCATGGACTTCCTTGGTAGATGAATTATCCATAGCCTGTTGGTAAAATAGCAAAAGGCTGTGAGACATTTTACTCCGTCCCTCTGCTGCCTCGCTCTTCTACCCATTTGCTGAGGCATTGAGATCTTGGCGGTGCTGGCCCACTCAGCTATACTAAGAAACCTGCTGTCCAGTATTGTGTGGTCCTGGCTCGTGGAATTTGTTTTATGGTTTGTGTTGCAACTGAAACAACGTTAGTTAAAAATTATACGATAATGGTACAAGATTGGCTATTGTGTTCAAATCTATACAATTTGTATTTTAGAAATGTACATTATTTTTAATTGTTCCAGAAATATAACTTTTTTTTTAATTTCCTTGTAAATTTAATATTTAGTAGTTAGGTTTTTACTACCAGCACTCTTTGCGTTTTGTTCTTTGGATTATTACTAAATGGACGCTCTCTTGTAGATCGCATGGGCTTTGAACAAAGGCATTAAAGCCGATTATAAGCAATACTGGGATGTAGAGATAGGGGTCACATACATCCCATGGAGTAAAGTTAAACCTGATGAACTTCAGACTTTCTGTGAAGGAGGAATGTTGGACAATGAAACCCTGTGCCCAGGTAAATTTATTTCATATCCTATCATTCCACCTCATGTTTCTTAGTTTTTTTTTCACATCATATTTTCTACTCATGTTTTTTATTGCGTTCATTTTGTAAAGATAAAAATAAACTTCTTATAAATTTTCTTATTTTCCAGAATGGAAAGGCTTTGATAAGAAAGCGGAGAGTAATGATGTTTCTCAGAATGGCGCAGCAGAGAATACTCGTTCGGAAGAACCGCCAGCTGCAGCTCAATCCGTACCGCTATTGTCTGTTCCCATCCGCGCACCTATGGCTGGAATGGTAAGTTCAGCGGCTCTCTTTACGGATTCACTTTCTATGAATAAACACTATTTTGCGTTGCATAGATATTGGGATTTATTCTTCACTTTTTCTTCCCTAGCCGTTACCACCTCACCAACCAATCTCTGCTCATCAACCAATGACGGCCCTTCCACCTCAGGCTCTGCCTTTGGTACAACCTCAGACTAGCATGGCAGTGCATCACCCAGGCTTACCGCCGCCTCAAGGGTTAACTCTCCCACCTCCTCAGGGAATGTCTCTCCCACAGGGAATGCACCCCCCACAAGGGATGCCAATCCCTCAAGGAATGCCACCCCATCAGCCGCTCCCTGGAGTGGGTGCTCTTCAGCCTCCTGCTTTCACTGGGCCTATAAGTATTCCTCCACCGGGCTTTGCACCTGGGGTCCCCCCTCCTCCATTTATGAGGCCAGGTTTTAATCCAATGCAGATGCCACCAGGTAAGTCATCAATTACACTTTTTTGTTTTTAAGGTGCAAAATTATGTATAGAATAGTTAACTTAATTGAATAGATGTTTGAGATGCTAAATGCTTGAGAGAGACTCTACAGAATAAGGCGATAGGTGTCTCTTTATGAAAGGAACATGTCCCTTATCTGTAAATCCAGGCAATATCCAGATATCCACCACTCTACACCTGTTAATGTATTCGGCTAATGCATGCTGACGGCTATTGGTGTATAGAGGTTTATTCTCTAAACCTATGCAGTTTATACATTTCTCTTGTGAGAAAGGAAGGGCCGGTATTTGGTCCCACGTTTATTCAGGAATTTAAGAAACCTTGTACTGCTTCAGCTGTCTGGTGTGAAAGCGGTAATGTATTTTATAAACACCGTGTCCCAAATACCATATCCCATAATATTTAAGTATTCAAAGTCTTTAAGCTATTAAGGTTTTTCAAATATTGCATTGTTTGGGAAGTCAAAAGTAGTTTTAATTTTATTTTTTCCCATGGAGCATACAAACCAGTGCTGTATACAGTAATGCAGGTTAGAATTGACCAAAAACCTGTTCTTATAATATTTTCGTCCAATAAATGTGAAAACTAGAATAGTGCTTTTGGAAACATATTTCAAATTTGATACTAGTAAAACAGGTAATTTCCCCTTTTTACCAATCTGGAAGATGCTGTGTATCAGTCTCTCTGCCGGTACCTTAAAAAGGGAGCTCCCACCAAAAGTTATTCCTAGTATCCGTATATAGCGTCTTCAGACGTATTTAATTGCCCAATCTATTAGACGTCCTGGGCCCTCGTTGTTCTGCCTCGTGGTAAACGGTAAGAGGTCTCAGCCCAGCCGGATGCTCTGACAGTCTATGGATGAACAGGCTGCTTTGGCATGGCTATAAAGAACTGTTTGTGCTGAACGGGCCATCCAGAACGTCATGACAGTTACAGCCTCCAGGTCTGCGGATAACGGAAGATAATGAGATAAAAGCAGTTTTTTGCCAATACTGACCTACATTACGGTATACAGCGCTGGGGTTTATGCCCAGGGAGAATTTTCCGTTGGACTTTCCTTTAAGGCTTATAAAAGATCTAATTGTAGGACTTAAGGCTCTGTTTAGGAAATGGGGGCCTGGTAAGATTAAAGATTTGCCATCAGGATTAAAGATTTGCCATGCAGAAAATCCGTGCTCTGAAGCTCCTATTGAGTTCAGCGGGCTCTTACCCCTGCCGAGCGATTAGCTGCTTCCAGGCGTACCTGGTTGTTAAAAGCTACACATTAAAGTACCGTTAAGGTGCAGTCGTTGCCGGCGAGGTTGTTTGGGGGCGCAGACTGTTGTAAAGCAAACATTTTGGCAGTCTTCATGCAAATGTACCGCCTCGCACTGTGCAAGCTGTCCTTTCATTGGTAAACCGTAGGCTTATGGATTTTAACTGCAATATTACTGCTGAATGATGTTTACCCAGCCACTAATACATGTGAATGTCTGCTTACAGCATAAAAAAAACTTTAGTAACAAAAAAACAGTGGAATAGATATGCTGCCATTCTGCCTCTAAGATGTTGCCCACACATAAACCCCCCCCCCCCTCCCCGGCTTACCAGTGCAGACTCCCCGGGGTCTTGCAAGGCCAACGGGGGACATCTACGCAGTACGCGTATTCAACTTCCGGTGCCGGCACTTCCGCCGTGGGAAGTGCCAGCAAGGAAGATTAACTTACATCGCGCAGACGTTCACCGACGATGCGCGTTAACAACCTCCGCTGCTGGCACGTCTGTGCGATGAGCTTTAACAATCTCCCTTGCCGGGACTCTTTAAAGTGGGGGTGCGACCTATATTCAGGGTCTAGTACACAGGACTTAAAGTGTGTGGGGGGGGGGTAGTGCGGCCTATATCGGGCAAATACGGTATACACTCCCGCGCTGCATAACATAAGGTCAGTGTTTCTAGATGAGGTTCATAACTGCCATTGTAATATGCAGACGGGGTACCTTTTCCTTCTACTTGTGAAATCTCGCTGACCACGGTGTTTTTTTCCAGGTTTCCTACCTCCTCCAGGACTTCCGCCACCTATGACTCCTGTTTCTATTCCCCCGCCAGCTCCTGCAATGAACATCCCAACCTGTAAGTTTGTATCTAGATTAGGGTGGACAGGAATACTTTATTCAGGAATATATAGGGATTATGTTCTTGGTGTCACGTGTTGTTTTTAATGTGGTGGTCCGGGTTCTGTATTGGTAATCCCCTGGCGGTTTAGTGTTGTTGCTGTATTGACAAACTGTTAGTTTGTGATTATTGACGCCATGTTTCTTAGCTACCACAGGTGCTCCATCTAGTGACCCGGCAAAAGACCAATCTCACGGAAATGCCATTCAGACCGGGAGGGAAAATAATGAATCTGATGATAATGGTGATGGATTTGGGTCACCCCCTCAAGGAGGGCCGAGTAATACTCCTGGGCCTGTGAACCCACATCACGGTAAGATTCTTTTCCCGTTTTTAGTGGCTTCTCTGAAGTGTTCTCTGATGTGTTTCATTTTAGATGTTGTTATTACAGTGACATGCAACAGATAGTACCTGCTGAATGACTTGCTTTACAGTTTTATGGGCACTTTGTGCCGCTTGTCCTCGGGGGTTTTATGTGCTGTAGGCTGTTCCCAGTAACAGCATTTACTTCATAGGACAGGAATACATGTAAAACAATATTTAATCTAATTGATGAATAGCTACAAAGTCTTCTGTTCTTTATTCACCATATCTGGCAATTACGCAGTAGTTGAACCTTTTTTTTTGTATACACATAATTGCTCTGAGCACTTATATGAGATTTTTCTCCACAATTGATTGACGCACTTTTTAAGATTGTGTTGAGTCCTGCAGCAAACAATACATAGGGTTGTGATATCTCCTGTCAGTAGTATAGTACTTAAGGGAAATAATTGGGGCAAAATAGAAAATGCTGAGGCAGACTGTAGGTTAATATCTTCCACATCAGATAAGCTTGTTGCACTTTTCACGAGGTATTAACGCTGTGTTGCTTACAATTGTCACAAATGTGCCTGCAGTGCTTCAGAGAGAGATTATATATATATATATATATATATATATATATATATAATACTTCGAAATATTAAAGTAACTTTAGCAGCAGAGGTATGTTTCTCGCTTTTTGTTGGTGTTATCGCACCTGTGTTTCTCGTATTAGGGATTCAATCACTTCATCTATAATTTACAAAGCAATGTGGCTTAAACACATTAAATCTTCGTCTTGTTGGCCCTTAGCCGGCACCGTTCATTTTGTGTATTAAATACACTTCCTGAAGACAATACGATAACAAACTTTGAAATTGGAAAATGACTTGCAATATCTATAGCCTCACCATGTTTACGCACACATTCATACACAACATCAGGCAAGATACATTCTTTGTAAACTTTTTTTTTTTCTTTGAAAATTCTTTCATTGTACGAGTCATTTGGATTTTACCACTCAGTTTATTTTAGCTGTATTAAGCCGATGCATAAACCAAGTAACTAATGACACCGTCTGGTTAGCACTAATGCATGTGAAATGTAAGATACGAAGCCGATACGTTTTATTCCTCTGCTAAGGACGGTGTTTTGGGGTCTCGCTGCTTCCGAAAATACACACAATCGTTCCTGGACCATTTTATAATCCTTTTGCAAAACACGGCTGCAAGCTGACGGTGAGGGTGGGATTTCTAGAGACCCTTTAGGTTGTTCTGGCGAAGAGGATGGCGTTACAAGCTTGTAATTTGCTGCGTGCACTGGAGCCGATACAGCACAGACCATCGTGATAATTCCCCTTTTAACACCAACAAAGTGTTAGTGATCTAAAATGTCTTCATGTTTCTGGAGGCAAAACTGTGCCTGGGCAGCAGCCGACTGAAAAGGTAAGCGCGTCTGAAGCGAGAGAAGAGCCTTCTGCCGTGTTTCGAAGCTCACACAACTACGTTCTGATATCTTAATGTATATCATCTTGCCACTTTTTCTTAACATCTTATGTTTAAGCAGCAGCCACAAATGTCACGCAGTTCAGTTTTTGCTGTGATAACTCTTAAGACGTGTGGCATTAGACTTGGTTGTCTAGTTAGTTATAAACGAGTGCCTTTGGCGATTGCTTAATACAGCACTACCGATACACCGTAAGGCTTCCGCTAGGGATTCTGTCAATAATAATAATAAGGTGCATCTTTATGGAATGATTACATATATTAATAAATAGTAAGATGAATCTGCCAGTAATTTAACATTTTTAAATCTCCCATCCTATTCCATTGGGGAATACATTTTATAATGCAGATACATTTTAGATGTATAGTTGTTCCACAAAGCAGTCATCTTGTAACTTTTGAACATTGTTCTGTTAACAGATATCTGACATGATGCTAATTTCATGATCTCAGAGTATTTATTTAGTTTGGAATGACAGCCGTTACCCCTTGGCTACAGTTTAGCTCTTAAACACAAGCCAAAATACGCCAACCAAGCTTTATGTATAATTGAAGCCCTAACTGGCTTTACATCTCCTTTTGACGTATTTTTTATAAAAGCCTTATAACATATCTGCTACTCAATGTTTGGCGGCCGTTAACCTTAATCTGCTGTGACCTATGGTTGCCAACATGATACACGTGTATTTTCTTGTACACTAGAGTATTAGATCACCTCATTTTTAAAGATGATATAATTCATGACAAATGGTTAATGCAGAACACCAGGAAAGAATGAGCACTCGAGGGGACTGATTCTATCATAGAGCGTGTAATACATTCTAATTCTAATTCATACATTGTAAGAGACACTTCTAGTTTATAAGGTTCTGGAGAATTAAGAGCATATTTTTTATATTTTTATGCTAATGCATGTTTTCAGCACCTAAATGTGTTAACCAATTTATAATACATTCTTTTTATTATTATTCCTGTGAAACAAATCCCTTTTGGGGGAGGATTTGAGCGCCATTTAAATATTTTATACATAAGACAAACACACATTTGCTGGTTAGCCCATCACCTGAATAGATTGCCAGAAGAATGCAGCTACATGAAATAGAATGGATCACGGAAATACTCCAATATGCCTCACACTCTGCCCTTAGTTTGAAATTAAATGGCTCTTCAGCAAAATAAAGTGCGCTGGCTAACAGAGGCCACGATCGCACCACTACTACTATTCGGTGCCTCAAAGTATGCAGGTTATTCAATAGGTGTATTTATAGTACTATATATATATATTATATAATAAAACTGCTTTAGATGTGATCGTTAATGGCCGTCTGAGGCTTGGATAATCCCTTTTGTGATTAGTTCTTCATAGTTTAAGATACTCGTCCGTGTAAGTGCATCACCACCGTGCTCCAGCTGCCTTTTTCTAGAGCATTGTTCTGTAATGCTCCTCTGACACACATTGTATTTTATTCTTTTAAATAAAGTCTGGTTATAACTATGTCCGTTGTGTAGTTATTATGCGGTTGTGAAAGGTTTAAATGAATGTACCACTGTATCATCGTACATGTGTTCCGGGTTGTGGAAGATACCAGTTAACCATCCTTATCAGAATACGGACCACTAGGTAATTTAACCACTTAAACAGGTAATTTCAGTATAGGGAAACAGACTGTGAGTTATACATGGGGGGTCTGTCTCTTAAAGGAGCCAACTAGTGATGTAATATCTACACATGGGGCCACTCTCTTAAAGGAGACAGTTTATCTGTAATAGTGATGTAATATCTACACATGGGGCCACTCTCTTAAAGGAGACAATTTATCTGTAATAGTGATGTAATATTTACTGTACATTCCAACAGAGCCTTCAGGGTAGCTACACAAGTCAAAGAACATAGTGATGTAGCAAAAAACATTACACTTTATTTTATTCTTCTCTCTTACACTCTTATCCATATATTCTATAATAAGTGTAAATAGCTCTTTAATGTGGAGCACAGCGAGTAGTCTGATATTCAAAAAGCTTTTGCAGGCTACAGCTCTTGTTCCAGGTGGGGGTGGTAAAAGCAAAAGTTCTGACTTTCCGTTTTTACCTTTTGAAAAAGGCTTTAGTTGCGTTAAATGTTTCACTAAGTTGGCCACCAAGTTTCAGAACGCCAGCATAAAAGTTATGTCCATCTAGTTAAGAGGCTACCATACCAGGGCTTGAGTTAATTGTGACCTGGATTATTACAGAGTGTCTTGGTCATTGGTCTTTTCCTTTGTCTGCCAATCTCTTGGTATAAGATATATTGACCATGCTTAGAAAATGCACAGCAGTTAACGTGTCTGTGTCCTGTATGCTATAAATAAAATATTAAGCTAGGATGCGGGTCCCGGTCACCTTTTACCGTGGAGTTAGAAAGCTAAATAACTTGAAACAAAAACCTGCTGCTTTTACACAATCTTTGCATCACTGACTATGGGTTCCTGTCATCTGTTAGCGTTCCATGGCCCTGGTTCTCTATGACTACTTCCCTATAAAACGCCCCAACCACAAATGATTGGCATGTCATACTTTTTTTTTTTTTAGGGGTTTCTCTGGGGTTTTCTGCTCAGGTTAGGGTTTAACAGACAGATTACCAAAATCCTTTAAATTAATGACACAAAACCTTTTTGATATATTCTAGTGGAGGTTTTTTGAAGAGAGGAGACACAAGAATGTGTAGGTTTTGAAGTTAGGATTTTCATCAAGATTAGTACAGAAACAAATTGATTTTGTCTAAGCAACAAACCCTCATGAATGCACGATTAACTTTCATGTCTTGATTTCAGCCTATTAGAACAGTCTATAATTAATCTTAACAGACATCACATTGTTCTGTAACACCGTATTAAACCGTATTGATGACATCGCAGATACTTAAAAATATTGGAATTCTGACAAGCTTATAAATTGGCTTACAATGCGAGTGCCGTAAAACACCGCATATACTACAGCAAATAGTCTGTGTAGATCTGCACTGAACATAAAATGTTGTGATCAATGAAACTAGTAGTTTTTGGGGAAATGCAGTCCTAATTCCGGAGGCATTGATGGGAAATGGGTTGCTTTGGGGCAGTTTAGCTGCTACTGATGAGCACGATTTTGCTGAATGGCGTATATTTCTTGCCTTTTTGTGTGTCTATCCCATGCTATGTTTATAAGTGTGTCAGAATTCTAATGTCTGGTTTTGTTTACACAACTATATGAAATTGTCTCTATCTCTCCGTGTGCGGAGGGGGAAATGCTTACTAAACGGTGAAGAGGACTGCAGCCGATGAGTTTTATGTAGTTTACAGCTCTGCACGTGAATTCTGGCGATCAGCTTGCAGGTTTACACTCTACACTCCTTCTGCGAAATTATTTCAAAGGGCTTTGCACCTTTTATATATTTATATATATAATACACATTTTCATAAATTGGCATGTTCAATGGTGCTTTTGTGTTCAAGATGAAATGCCCCCACTTGAGGGATTTATTCACTAAAAATCAGTTGTTGAGGTAAGATGGAATAGCTTATTGCATATTAAACTACACATTCTAAATGTTCTAGTCATTTACACGTTCTAGTCTGGTTTTGTGCAAGTATTAAAATGTTTTATCTCGCGCAGTAAGCCACTAAAGCGTGTTTTAAAGAAACTCTTTAATTTAGACAACTGTAATCACATAAAACACAAGCTTTAAGCTTTCAATACCGGTGTTTGTTACCTTAATATAAAGTCCCCCTTACATTATTAGTGGGAAAGATTAAGCCGTACGAGGAGTAATGCTTCTAATGTTGCATTTGGCTGCAAAATGTTTAGCCTAGTGGGTGAAACGGCACTTTCATGGGTCAGCCGTATGGGGGGGTAGCTTTTCCTTCTATATTTGAAGCCTAGATTGCGCTTACTGGAGATTTTCCAAGATTAGTTTCCCGTCACATTTGCCATTATAGTGGCTGGCAACGTTTGGTTTATGGATACTGTCTGTCGAAGAACTCTGCGTTTTAAGACTTGAAGAACGTAATGTTCTAAACATACAAGAGGAAGATGAACAATGGAGGAATGGAGTGGTCTTTAGTAATGGTAATCTTTTATTTTTTGTTATAATGGATCCGGACATTACATGTGCCTAATTGGTCAAATAGATCCAGTCCTACCGATTAGGAGTATCTGTAACCGGTTAGCATACATTACATATTACTGAGCTAAGACGTCGCACACACCAGGCAGGGTTTAATTACAAATAATTGAGACTACAGAACCAGTGTTTTGTAAGTTTACATAAAGTCCATTTAATCTTTTCACATGAAAGTGTACCATAAGACCCTTTGTGCAGGTGAAATACTTTCCTGACTGCGTTCACGTTACACTGTCAAGCAATATTTTCTATTCCAGGCCTGGAGGGCCCAAAATGGGCAGAATCCTGCGTTAGTGAACGAAAATGGTTCATTTTTAATTTACTTCAGGGCCTGGAGTTGAGTCCTAAGACTATAAATGAAACAAATGACACATCATAGCATTGTTAATGGTTTCCATATTTACTACCTTCACAGTGCATTTGGTATTTCTGATACATATTAGCCTGCAGGTGTTTAGGGCAGTCCATATTGGCCGATGCTTTTGCTATGCGTTTATGTAGCTTAAATTTGCTTCTATACTATTCAAATCTGTACTACAGTTAAAATTGCATTTAGAACATGTGATACGGTTTTCCCTAACCCGTTCTGTGTGTCATATTATGTCATTTAATTGTTGCTCACCAAAATCTACTCTTGACATTGGGAAACTACATTTTACCCAAATCAATTACTGTGTGGTTTGATGACTTTTCCATGCATTTAAACGGTTTGTTAGTCACATACATGTTGTATATAGGTTACAGTACTCCCAAAATAACAGATTTTAATTATAAACATCTGTAACTTGGCATGTAGCCTTCCCCGGAATGTTCTTGACATTCAGTAACAAACACCCAACACATAGTCCTTGGACAACCCAATTTCATGTCAAACATGGCAGTTAATACCTTTAGTTTTGCTCCTTTCCTTTACCTGCTCGCTTGTCAACCTGGGTAAGAAAAGAATTAAACATTTCAGCTGGTAAGTAAAGCCAAATGGGAGTTGGCATGGCAGAGAGTTTATGAACATGAGTTCACTATGAGGTAATAAGGTCCGTCTCTGACAAATTTCACTGAACACAATGCATAGTTTCACGATTCAGGTGATATTTGAGGTCTTATGGACTTAAGTATGCTTTATATCAGGACATCCAAGCTTTTTCGTGGAGTAGACACTCAGTGGGTTTGGACCTTCATAATGCAAAGTGAGGTCAGATGAAACTGCAACTTGCATGCGGTCTCTTTAGCGATTAAACCCAAAAATGTTTACGTTTCAAGGAGTCTCGCACCTCCAGTGAAATGCATAATTCATTCACACTTATGAAGTTTACATTTTTAAATAATGTTTGGTCATGTGAGAGGTTGCCGCTATCTTGAATTGGCTCAATTCTGAAATGGAATAAGGGGATTGTTAACGAGGAGGTAACTGGCAATCCAGAGTAGGAATAGGTAAACATCACAGAAAATGTCTGCTGTTAAATTCTTTTGGGTTCCCAAAAACCCAATCAAACCCCCACAATGCCTCATGAATGGAAAACGGGACAGGTAAAGCCTTGTCCACGTCAATGTAAAATCGACACAAAGGATTCCGTATTGTGCCGGAGTAGGTAAGTGTTATGCGAGCTGAAAGAAGCCTCCTAGCCGACATACCGAGTGCAGCCAGCGAAGTGTCCGTCGGATTTGGGTGTGTTATTTCTGTATGTACATACAGCGCTATGGAATGTGATGGCGCTATATAAACGATAATTTATGAATGGAAATAAACTCTCTCAGTGTGAGGATATGGAGAATATTGACCTACACTAGAATCAACATGTAAATCTTCCCTTTTGGGATTGCGGTTCCTCTCTTTATAAGGGGAAAGATGGGGGGGTCTGATATGTTACATAGGCAACTGTTTGAATCCACTTATTATCCAAAATCAAAAAGTTTTACCGATACAAATCTAAATGTTTCATGTTAAGCATTTGTTACAGCACAAGCAATGAGTAAAATGATTACGATATTGAAACTTTGGCTTTGTACATCCACACGGTGGGGGGGGGGGTAGCTTCGGTTAACGCGTTCCATAGACAGATATTCTGCTGTGTTGGTTTCCCCTACAAGTTAGTTTGTTTTCAACAAACGCGTAATGTTTCAGAGTTTAAATGATACAGGTTTTATTAAGCTGATTATAAAGTTTATGCAACCAGCTACCGAAAGGACCCGTTCTCCGTGTAAATGGATATTAATATTGAATGGATATTAACGTATAATGTGGGTCCAAGTTACCGGCTGCTCTTGGTTTTTCCACCGTTTCTTTTATGGTAGTCTTTTTGTTTCTATCTCGATAATGATCCTATCGGGAGTCTCAAGCGTTTTATCAATTGGACTGTGTGATTGTTCTGTGCTGTATTATAATAAGAATAAACCTATATTAATAATAATCATAGATGAGGGCCCAGGTTGTAAGTTGCTGTTGTGGATGTTTACGGGGGTCTTGTGTATTTGCCCGGGGAACTGTATGTTTTGGGACAAAGCTATTTGCTCTTATGGCTGTTATCAGTAGCATTGTACAGTACGTGGATCTGCTGAGACCGGGACACCTGGGGACAGAAGATTATACGGGGTTCTCACAGAATCATTTGGGTTTATTCACTAAACGCAGAGCTGTGGTGTTATGCCCTCATGCATTAGGAAGGTCCAGTGCCTTTGAGCTTATGCTACAGGAAGAGTTTGGCTGGCTCTGTATGATGTATAGTTAAGTCACTGAGGGTTCTTTCTTCTCCGCTCATTAAATTATTCATTATACAGGGCCAGCTCAACCCTTATCTAGATGAACTTGACAGTGTTGACCCTTCATAATTGACTTCTATAAGTAAAGGGAAGTTGGCAGAAGAGCTGTGTCTCGCTTTACATCATGAATAACCAACCCCAGTAAGATTCTGACTTACAGTCAAGGCCCTGTATAATGTATAGTTAAATCAGATTTCTTCAAAGACTGCTCACTGATTAAATTATGATTTATGCAGGGCTGTCTTAGCCTTTATGCTGGAGGAATCTACCAGTGCCGGGCCTTCGTAATGAGTCAAGGAGCTGAAACCACAACTCTCCCTTTAGTGAATAAACCCCGGAGTGTTTTCTTGTTGAGTGTAGTAGGCCCACGCTAATCGTTTTCAGATTCAAAATGGTGCATGGTGGGCGCAGTTCTCAGTGTAGCGGCACTGGAAGCCCTCATTACTTTTCACACTGTAGGTAAGGGGTAAGAGATGTCATGCATGTTTAAAAACATGTTTTGTGTAGATTTTTGTTTTTCTTGTGTGTTTTTAGAACTTTCATTCATCCCATAGAACTTTATGCATTGCTTGTGCATAAAGATGTAAAGATTGTGTGTGTGAGATCTACTCTCATGCACACACTATGGTAGCAGCCATATTTACTTACTGAGCAGGAAAGCAGATCACAAACTCTATGTACTTATAATGGACACGGATGATAAAAGCATGACTTAAGAGTTTTGGGTTTTTTCTATTCTATTCAACACTATTGTGTTGGTGTTAGTAATGGTAAATACGGTTATGAGAACTGCTACTCAATAAACGCCTGCAGGGAAGCAAGCAAGTAAATGAAAGGTAGGAAATATCGGAGCTCAAATCAATGCAAGTAGACTTGAGATAAAATATATCCAGCAGGGATTGCGAGCCGATATATCTACAGGAGCAGTAATAATAGCTGTAAATGCTTCGCTCCCTTAAAGACAGTTTGAGGATATTGCGGATAAAGTGCGTGTGATGCCGGTCAGATGTGTTTGGTCTGCAGGTATGCCTATAGACCTGCAAAAGAGCACACTGATAGATGATGATGATTGCATACAAGGACATGATGGGGCACCCTGAGAGAATGTCCACTAAGAAAGCAGGACTTGTTATCGCACCCTGTGCTGTTTGTGTGGAAGGTATTTTTTTCCTCCCTATAAACCGGGATTGGGCTGCCATAACAGGCCGGTCACCCCTCTGCCATCTGTCGGAAATGAAAAGCTGCAGGACGTCTTCCAGGTGACAGCTAACCGCATTCCCTGTGATCAGGAAAGCACATGTGATCCGCTCGCAGCGAGAAGAGGGAGAAAACTCATTTTCATGTCAAGATGTCACCAGGGGGTACGTTTTAGTTGCGAGAGAGATTCAACGGGTCCACAGAAACCCCACGGGAATACTTAGGCATGCTGCACTGATTATTTTTCTTTTTTTTTTTTGTAAAGAAGTGTTTTTTTGTTTGTTTTTTTTTTAAACAAAAAAATGTAACATGAAAATAGGGACTTTGCACTTTAATATCTACCAAAACATTTTAAAAAAACCCAAACTATGGATGCGGTATTACTGTAGCCGGGTCATGCTGCAGATAAGAACCTCGCAGGCCATCTAGTTGATGTTTCCTGATGTAAGGGACTCGATCCTCTGTCAGCCTTTGCTCTGGTTTTGTTCCGCAGTGAGAATAGCTTTATGTCTGTCCCATACATCTTTATTCCCTCGCGATATTGGCTTCCATCGCTTCCGCATCATTACACCGAAGCCTCTGGTACTTGTAGGATATGGCCTCTTGATGTTACTTTTATCCTCCTTTTTAAATACACTTCCCTCCTGTGCTTTATTAAACCCCCATAAGTATGTAAATGTTTCTGTGACCTCCTCTCTCTCCCTTCTCCCCCCAACCTGTCTATATTAATGCCCTTTCCTCTTTTCTGATTGCCCCGCTAAGCACTTAGGCCTCCTCTGAACTCTCTCTCCATTGATATCCTGCTAAAGTGCCTGTCCCGTAGGAGAAATCGCCAGGAAAAGTGCGTTCTATTTTTTGCCACTTAATTTAGGTAGACGGCGGGGAAATGAAGAGGTAGAATGACGTTAATCCAGGTTGTCTTTATAAGGACATTTACTTTTATGGGGCAGTTTTGGATTCTGTAAGCTATCGAATTAGAATTGGTATGTTCACAACAAAATATTTTTATCTTTTAATCATATAGCGCTAACAATTTCTGCATCGCTTCTTACAATCCATATATTCAAGGGGTCTGATAAGACGAGGATTCACAGACTAAAACAAACCGATACATTAGGTGGAGAGGCCCGGCTCAGAAACTTATGTGGGTGACTTTAAATTACCCCACTGATTGTAACAGTGATAAGGAATCAATTGGCTCTCTATATACAAATGTAATGTTATACATATATATATATATATATATATATATATATATATAATATACACAAATTGGGGTTCAACAAAGACACAGCAAAAATGCCGGCTAATGCTTGCATCCTTAAATGTATCATAGTCTGTGTCCTTAAAGGGTTAATAAACTAACAATTTAGTATTGAATTTTGATAACATTTGCATTGATTCTGTCATTACTACCATCGTAATTTTATTACTAAAAAAATTGATAAAACAATGACACCACCAGACAGCAAAGAGACGCGGATTTTATGAATATCTACCTTAAATATGTGAAAACGAAATGTTTAAAGTGTCAAGCTTTGGTTTCAGAGATTGAGTTTTACGACCCTCCTCCTATATGTTTACATCAAGAAAAATGGGCAGATGAATGGTTTATATATTACGGCCCCCGTTCTTCAACAGCCTTGGGGTTCTATTCACTAAACGGAGAGCTGTGCTTTCAACTCCCTCACTTGAGTAATCATTATGAATGGGGAGCTCTGGCAGATTTCTCCAGAAAGATCTAAAGTGGCCCTGTATAATGTATAATACAAAAGGTGCAAAAACTGAAGAAATATCGCTGATTTAAATATGCATTATACAGGGCTTCTTGAAGCAGATGCTCATTGTGGTTGGACGTTCATAATGTGTAGTGAAACTACAAAACTCTTGATAACTCTTTAGTGAACAGACCCCCTTCTGCACACCCCTATGGATTTTTTTTTTCAGTTTTCCTAGTATTTAAGTGTCTTATATTTAATGATCCATCTATAGATTTACACACAAACATCTATCTATAACAGCAATGGTCCTCTTCCCCACATACATTGCGTACCGCGCATGCTTAGCGGCAATCATTTGATCAGCAGAAGAAGCTCACCAGGGTTAGGACTTCATCATGCATTTTTAAAGCAGGACCGGTGCTTTCCTTAGGTTTTACGTTTTGTTGTTCTTTACACCAAATAAACCCATGGAATTTCTGTGTATCTCATAAAAGCGATTACTTTAACTTCCCATTCATCTGCACGATTCCTCCACCCCACGAAGTTCTTTTCTCTTCTATGAGAGAAAGGTGAGAGGATCTAGAATGGAGATTCATGAGATGTTGGCTCACATGTAGTCACCGATCTCAGCTTGTCTGCCATCAGTTTGTAAGCAGAATATCTCCAACATATTTACCAGCAAAAAAGAAATCACAAGCTTTACCTGAAGTTTACAGCAATTCAAAAAACAAAACTGAAATATAAAATGAATATTTTAGTAATCAGATCTGGTAAAACTTTTTAATTAAATATTCAAATATCGGTTTTATGAGATTGTGTTCTGGGGCCGCAGTCCTTTCAGAGATCCCGAGGTCCATGACATGAATTACAGGGGATCTGTTCCATGCAGCGTCATGCGATCCTAACTACACTTACAGTATATACACAACATATTTATTGTGTTACTCACTTTTCCACTTGTGTGATAATTTTATTACGATCAGGGAATGTGTTGTAGCAGGAATTATTCTGTGTGTTACGTAGTTTTTCTGCCCATGGCGGGGTTTATCTGTTAGCCGTCACGATCTGAAACATTCTGCCTCACCATCTTAATTAGCACTCCAAGGTCATCGTGTTCACCTTCAAGAAGAGCACAGCTGGCCATGCGTAATGCGAGATTTCTTAGGGGTTTTCACTCTTCCTAATGCGTTAAGCTGAGAGTTGAAATGTTTTGTCTCGTCCTGGTCCTGGTCTCGAGACCATCAGCTCTTACTGAATTACAGTTTGATTTGTACCTCCTAGCGGTGTTAAGGCTGAATAAATTCTGTTGTGTTGAGCGTGAGAGTAAAGTGACAGAGGAAGCAGAGTTTCAACAAAAATTTGTATTTTGAAAAAGCCGCCTTTTTCATTTTTTTTTTTCTTCTTATAAACATGTTGATGTTCTTTAAATACAGATGTTAGCCCATGTATCTTGAATGTGTGTGGCTTGGCATTTTAGTAATGGAGATGTTTGTGTTGTAAGTTTATAAAGTCTATATAAGTGTTTAGCACACATTCAGTCCGTTTGTCTTATTTATATAGCTCCACGTGCCTTGTTTAAATGCAGACGAGGTGACTTAAAGAAATTGCCTTCGCAAGTCATTTACCGTTTTTCAAGGGGCCAAAAGTAATTGGACAATTGACTCAAAAGCTGTTTTAATGGACAGGTGTGGGCTATTCATTCATTATTTCTAATTCATCAATTAAGCAGATAAAAGGTCCGGGGTTTATTCAAGGTGCGGCATTCACATTCAGGAGCTGTTGCTATGAACCTACAACATGCGGTCAAAAGAGCGCTCAATGCAAGTGAAACAGAAAGAAAGAAAAAAAAATCCATCAGAGAGATAGCAGGAGCCTTAGGAGCGGCCAAATCAACAGTTTGTGCGTTCTGAGAAAACAAGGAACGCACTGGTGACCTCAGCAACACAAAAAGGCCCGGACGTCCACTGAACACAACAGCGGTGGATGATCGTAGGATCCTTTCCATGGTTAAAAAAAAAAAATAATCTCCAGAAGGTAGTGATTTCGTAGTCTAAGTCTACCATAAAGAGAAGACTTAACAAGAGCACAGTAGGTTCACCACAAGGTGCAACCCATTCATAAACCTCAAGAATAGATTAGACTTTGTCAAAAAAAACATATATATATAGCTCAGTTCTGGAGCAGCATGCTTTGGACAGATGAAACTAAGATCAACCTGTCCAGAATGATAGGAAGAATACAGTATGGAGGTCTGGAACGGCTCATGGTTCGAAGTATACCACATCATCGGTAAAACATGGCGGAGGCGGTATGATGGGGGGGAATGCATGGCTTCCAGTGGCACTGGGTCACTAGTGTTTATTGATGATGTGACAGAAGATAGAAGCATCCAGATGAATTTGAAAGTGTATGGGAATGTATCGTCTGCTCAGATTCAGCCTAATTCAGCGACTATACAAGTTGATTGGGAGACACTCCGTTTTATAGATTGGCGATGACCCAAAACATACTGCGAAAGCAACCCAGGAGTCTAAGACAAAGAAGTGCGATATTCTATAATGGTTGAGTCAATCACCTGATCTCAACCGGATTGAGCATTTCACTTACAGAAATCTATTGTGGTTGCGTAAAGAGCCAAAATCCTGAAAATTGTGTCAGTGTCCAAATATTTCCAAACCTAACCGTATAAAACCCAAATATATCTACACGGTGTGAGGGATCCAGTGTATCAGTAAAGATCTCAATCTTCTAATGGGTGATCCGCCGCCCCTCGGTGTAAATATGTCTCTGGCTGAAGCAGAACATTTCTGTGTTCATCTGGTCCCAACACCAATGGCGCCAAAAAATAAGTACGCTTGGCCGTTGCACACATCGATGGTGCTTCACATGCAATACGGATTTAGATCTGAGTGCACACCTTGTTCAATAATTCTGGCGGATTCGGCTTTTTATTTTTATATACACTATATATATAATATTATATATATATATATTATAGAATATATATACACTCCTTAGACATATATTTGTAGCTATTACTGTCCCAATTTATTCATGGAGAATTATGCTGTTTTTTTCTTCTGCTTATCAATGACTGATTTCTCGTTGTTTTAAAATCAAGATTGCACCAAAACACACTTCACATATCATATTTAATGAGTTTTGCATTATCTTGGAAGTAGTCCCATTACTGATCATGATATAAACACACTCTACCCGACTAATGCTATAAATTATGGAGATATGGGATTTTATGATGAGTTTTTTTTTCTGCCATTGAAACCTCAAAGCTTATTTTATCCTAATCCTAGTTGTACAAAAACCTGTTTTATTTAGAGTTAAACTACGTCTGAGTTCCTCCAACCTGTCTTGTTTTTAAAGTGCTGTGAATCTGTAAAATTTTTAAACCTGAAAACTAACTGATTTTAAGTCACTGGAATATTATCAAAAATGCATGGAGTTTAGTCCATCTGGCAGTGTAGGTGGCTTCCGGATGGTCAGAAGAATGCTGTGTGTGACCGGTCGCTGCTGTTTTCATCTAAGATCCTTTCTGTCAGCTGCTAGTCAGTCGTTGTAGGAGCGATGATTTGACAATTGATTGTAAAATAGATTTTTTATACAGATTCAAGTATACTAAGTTTTTATTATGGTTTCATTTACAGGTGCAGCACAGACTGGGCCCCACCAGGGACCTCCATCCGGGCCCCACCAAGGACCTCCATCCGGGCCGCACCAGGGTCCTCCATCCGGGCCGCACCAGGGTCCTCCATCCGGGCCGCACCAGGGTCCTCCATCCGGGCCGCACCAGGTCCCTCCATCCGGGCCGCACCAGGACGTCCTCCATCCGGGCCCCCCAGGTCCTCCATCCGGGCCCCACCAGGGTCCTACATCCGGGCCCCACCAGGGTCCTCCATCCGGGCCCCACCAGGGTCCTCCATCCGGGCCCCACCAGGGTCCTCCATCCGGGCCCCACCAGGGTCCTCCATCTGGGCCGCACCAGAGACCACCTGGTATGGGTTTGCAACCTCCATCTACTGGTCTCTTGGGTGCAAGACCAGGTTTAATTCCACTGCAAAGACCTCCTGGAGTTCCCTCATCTCACATGCAGAGATTTCAATCAATGCCTCATAGGCAAATGCCTCCACACATGATGCATAGGGGCCCTCCACCTGGAGGTTTTGGAATGCCACCACCTCATGGCATGAGGGGTCCTTTTCCACCACAAGGCCACTTTCCTAGACAAGGGGGCCCAGGAGGACACGGTGCTCCAGAAGAAAGGGAAGGTAGGCAATTTAGAAATGATAGACAAGGATTTGACCCAGACAGAGAAAGATTTGGAAGGAGGCCATACGGGAATCGTAATGAAGACGAGAGGGAGTGTTTTGGTAACCGCCTTGACGAACGTGATCATGAACGACCGGGTGGCCGCGGCAGAAGAAGTTGGGGAAGAGGAAGTCCTGATCATGAAAGGAACAGGGATCCAGAGGAGAGAAACAGGTGGTCTGTGGGCAGAGAGCGAGAACCTCACAGAGCAATGCAGGAAATGCAAGAAAACAGAAATGATCTGGCCGAGGAGCAGCGATCATTTGGTAACAGAATGGACAAGGCGGACAAGACTCCTGATAATGAAAAGGTGAAAGAAGAATCCTCTGAACACAAACCTGCTGAGGAGGTTCCATCTACAGTCCCTGTGCAAACAGAAGCGGATTCAGGGACTAAAACAGAAACCGCTTGATAAGACTTAGTAATTTCAAAGACAAATGTGACAATGTGTAGAGCTTCAGAGATGTACAATATGATGTATAATATTTGCTTCTGCCTAATCGCTTTAATAGTTTCTGGAGGACTGTAAACAATTGGCTTCTCTTCTATTTAAAACGGCTTCATAATACCCCATAATTATATGGAAGAAAATAAAAAGTTATCCATGTTTTGCTGTAACTTTTTAAGCATCTTCTTTGAAAAGTTGATGGTTATGGTTTGTTTTTTTTTGTTTTGGGGAGATACAAAGCAACATCCTTCAAAGACCTTCTAACTAAACCTTAGGGATGTGTTTTTAATAAACTCTATTTTCTTAACAAACCTTGTGTGCTGTTCTTCTAGTCCTGGAAGTGGTTTTGTCCTCATCGCTTGTTACGTGACAAACATTCTGTGGACTGAATTAAAGTCTGAGAGGTTTGCCGTGTTGGCAACGTGTTATTTCACACCCCTGTATCTACATTGTATCTCTGGAAATGTTTTAAAGAGTTTATTTTATGTTTGCTTTCATTTCTAACTGAATTGTCAGTGATGTCATGTGTCCGCAGACAGTTGGGTTTTACGGTCATGAGCATTCAACATGAGTGTTTGCTGTGAGTCAATATGTTTAACAAACAAGTTTAATGCTTGTTTTTCTCTGATTTTTAAGGGAATTTAATTAACTTTTTTTTAATGGGGAAAAAAATATTTCAGACAGTTAAAATCCTAGATTGTGCGTTATTTACTTATTTTTCCCCTCCTTCTTCAAGTTCCCTGGTTTAGGTGTGTTCTGGAATGTATGGAAGGGATGAAAGCCCCCCCAAAAAAATAATCGAAAAAGAATGAATAAACCAGACCACAAACTACAACTATTTAATGAACTAAGTTTATGCACTTTTTTAATAAATAAAATGTACACAATGTCATTACACATGAGCAGACTCGTGTCGGATTGCCCTTCCGGATGTGATCTTTGATTCATTATAAAGTTCATACTGATGGAAATTCCGGGTCGAAAGGAGTGATCTGTTGCTGTAGATGTCCGTTTCTAATCTCAGCTGATGTTTTTCGGAAGGGAATCTGTCCAAACGCTTCGGGATTCTTTTTTGTTCCCCTGTCGCTGTTTGTTGGAGTAACGTCCCTCCCTAAACAACATAATTTTTCTGCTGCGTGGAGAACGATGCTTCTGTTCTTTAGGGTGTAGCTGAGGTGATCGCTGGATTTGAGTCGCGGATGAGTTGTTTTTGGTGTGGTTTTTGAATACCTTTGAATTGTGTACCCCCTTAACGGGCTCAAAATGCATTGTTTTCAATGGGTTTTGGGACTGCCCATTGTCCTTAAGGGGTTAAGAAAACTCATCTTTTATAACGTAAACCGCAGCCAGAAGTGAGAAATGAGACATAATTAACAATTCATTTCTTAATTATCAGTTCCAATTAAAATGCTGTCATTTTGCTTTAAGGTAATTTTACATAAAATAATTTTTTTGGCATATCTGTAAATCTTATCTTATGGCTCTGCTGCAAACGCTGACCTTGGATCTGATGCGGATGGTTTGGTGTTTTAGAGATGTTTGTACCCCCAGGTTTCAGTAAATCATTTCTGAATTATTCCCTTTGCTAAAATCTTTAACTTGTTGGGGAGGGAGATCATCTGATTAAACAAGCGCTTCAGATAGAGATGCGTCATCATACCATGAAACCTCCCAGGTTTGACCCGGAACGGCGAGTTGAATCGCTGCTTCTCTGATCAGTTTCTTTAATCGTTGGATAGGACGATTTTTTACCCATGTCCTACCTACTCCTTGCCCGTCATTGCCTAACCCACCCGCTTCCTACCTGCTAAAGCCTAACTGGGGGGGGGCTGAGAAAGCCCCGCCCCAAGAAATGGGGCAGCTCCAAGTATTCTATCTTGGGGAGTTCCCAGGTATATTCATGATGCATTGGAGTGGTCTGAATACGTACCGCGGCGACATGTAAAAAGAGAGTAACCGTTTGTAAAAACTGGGTCGCAGCACCAACAATCATTCATACATTGACCGTCTCATAGTGGAGGCAAGCCCATGTCCCAGCTCCTTGCATTCACTCCGATTGAGTGTTGGGCAGGCTCTTCACCTACGAGCCAGACCCACCCCTGCCCTCCGGAAAGTTCTCACGAATACCAACACGCCAAAGCTCAGGCTCATCCGTACGTTCACAAGCAAATCGTTGAGTGGGAGAGGTTATTTTTCGGGCCTAACGTGCACCTTAGCGCTCTGCGTGTGAGATTGGGACCGGTTTGCGCCGTTGGTCTATGAAGCTTATCGCAGCCATCCAGTTTTACACGCAACAAAACAAGCATTAATATACAATATCCCAGGTGAGTTTGGAGGAGGGGCAGGTAAGGTGGGCATTTTCAGCAGATTTCCAGTAAAAAGCTTAGGTTCTAGCAAATCGCTAATAAACTGCACCACAGAAAAAAAAACAAAAAAAAAAACAAGTCTTCCTGGGTCAATATGTTAGCGTGTACGTAAGTGGAGGAAATATCAAGGGTCAGCACACAGTCATCCTCACGACTTCTACCATTATAAACTAGAGCTTACGCTTACTTAGTTACTTTCTTACCCTATGGATGTGGTCTGTCCCCAAAAGCGTGCCAGAATTACCTTTAGGAC
This sequence comes from Spea multiplicata, assembly GCA_009364415.1. Classification (NCBI taxonomy): domain Eukaryota; kingdom Metazoa; phylum Chordata; class Amphibia; order Anura; family Pelobatidae; genus Spea; species Spea multiplicata. The sequence goes on from VKOC01023203.1 coordinate 29,988, forward strand.
GTACCTGTACGCCGTGTGGCTTTTGCAGTTTTGATAGGCTAGGCTCCCATATCAGCAGAAGCCAGAATAGCATTAACATCTTGACAGTAACCCCCAAACACTGCGTGAAGCAGCGGCCTTCCTACCAACCTTCATACCTGTTTCATCCCGACAGCTCAGCTATGCACAGAGTTGCGGGTAGGAGCTGGAGGCAATGGATTCATTTATAAGTATTTAAGGATAGATATATAGACCTTTTTTATCTGTTTAGAAGGGAACTATGCTATTGCTTTTTTAGGTCCAGCTACATTAAGCCATCAGGAAACTGGCTGTAACCATTGTCCCTTCTTCAAATGCTTTAATGCGTTAGCCAAGTACCATCTTCTCGCCCTCACTAGTGAATATAACCGGGCATTTCCAACAAAAACTAAGCAACATCCCACAACATGACTCTGGTTTGAAGACGGAGAAAGAGGGGGAGATAGGGACACAACGGCAAAAATACATACAAAAATGAGAAGACTGGTTTAAACACATTTTTATATAAAATGGTGCAGTATTTGTTTTGCGGTTGACAGCACTTTCATGTCAAATTGTACTACTCAAACAGAAAAATGCAACAGAAATGTTTAACATGAACTGCATATGAGCGGAAACAAGTTAGGCCAGACCACAAAACTAAGTGCATTCAGAGTATGGTAAACCCCACGGGTCACTGAGCAATCCCGATCACACCACAAGCCAGTCTGCCACCAGCATTCCCGGTCACCTTGCTCTCATCATTTTCACCTTTGCCCAGGTCATCTTTCTTCTCATGGACCTATTAATGAAACAAAGGGGAAACAAATTGTTGATGAACACCATTTGCTTGTTACTTTTCTAAAAGCAAATTGAAAGGGGAACAGCGCTGCAAGTATAGGGATTTTCAAGGTTTCCCCGTAGACAAACAAAGATCAGGCAGCCGGTGGACAGAGGGGGTCTAACAGGACAGATACAAACTATGAACATCTTGTATCGTAGGCCGGTAAGGCAGTGTAAAAGACTACTAGAGAACGCAGCCGCCTTGAAGCATTGGCTTCCAGATTGTGCCATGTTAGAAGCAGGACAAGTCCCAAGAGGTCAGTTAATTATCAGTACAGGATTTAAAAAGACTACGGGATCTGCTGGATAAATCCACCATCTGGACAGGACACACTGCTCAAGGTTAAAAGATCAATTTACCCAGTTCTCGTAAAAGACAACACATAACACCACATGAAATAAAACTTATTTACAATGCCTCCTTTCCTCAATCGCTTTTAATGCCCTTAGAGCAAATCGAAACAATGTGCCAAGACGCCCATTAAGACGTTCCAATACAGCCGGACTTTGTTGCAGCAGCAGGGACATCTTCCCGATGCTACATGGGAGACCAGTCTATCCATTCGATTGGCAGAAGGCAGCGCAGTGAGTGCAGGTATATTATCTGCTAGGAATGCAAGATTGACCATTCCCTTCTGGTAGGGGTCACAGCTGACACCCAGCAGAAGTTCACTTGAAGTCACTAGGGAACTAGCCCTGCATTGCTAAATGCAATACTAAAAAGGAAATGATCAGCATTGTCAGAAATCTCACATGTATGGTAGGTGACCAAAAGGGATCTTGAGCCATATGAGGATGTTGCGTTTGGACAAGAAGGCTATGAGCCGTTACCTTTTCCAGTGGCTCTGTTGCAGAGTCTTTAAGTATCAGCAAATCACTTCTAGAATTGCATTTATAGGATTATATATCGTGTGTAAACTTACCACAGTAGTGCGTCCAATAATAGAGAGGGGGCCAATAAGTGAGATAATGTTATCGGTAAACGCGATGTTAGCCACTCCATCTTCTCCAGCAGTAATATTTCCAAGATCTCCAACATGCCTGCATAAAAACAACCCATCCGTGATAACTCAGAATAGCCCTTCTATAAAGATTACCATTTCACATTTTACTTCCATTTAAGATCAATGTGAGCAGCAGCCGCCACGATCACACAGATGCAATAAGGATACATGGGAAGAAAGACATAAGCTGGGGGGTTTTTTCTGCAAGAAAACATTTCACATGTATGAATGTGCATTAGTGCAGAAAGTCAGCAAATGTTCACATTCCAAGGACAAATTGGTTAAAGGGGGTATTTGAGTAAAGGAAGATCTCCAGAGGGAGAAAGGAGAAGGAAGAGAAGAAACTCATTGTTTTACCAGCAAAAAGGGGCATGGAATATGCAACATTTGGACCTGGAACTGCTGTAACCCCTTACGCTGCTATGCGCAACATCCATTACCTTTCTTCATCGGCTGGGCCGCCATGAGTCTTGTTGTGTGGGTTAAAGTGCGGTCCTGCACTTATACAGCCTGAAGAGGGAAGGAAAAAAAAATAAAAATCCCGATTAATCATAATGTAGGACGGCCCGCATCACAGGTAACGGCAGCAGAGCAGCAGACTTACCATTAGTGTTATCACCAAACGCATGAATATGAAAGCCGTGCTCTCCAGCTGTCAGTCCTTCAATTTTTCCCTCAATCTTAACGGGGTCATTACCCTGCAGACAGACAAAAAGTCAGCCCGGCACCAGACCCTAAAACATTCGCCCCATTAATCTATGCCGGGGAATAAGTGATCCTTCGCGGTTTATCTGCCCCAGCAATGCTTGCCAGTGTAGGCTGCCACATACTCCATACTCATTTATAGACCCCGGCACGTTCAAATTACAATTACATTTCATCTTGTAGAAGCCTTGTCCTCAAACTAAATAGTGAGTTTTAAGAAGTCTGGTGCATCGTTATGTTTATTTCTCCTACTATTTAATCTCCGTGAGTATAACTGAACCCAAAAGGAAGACCAATGCAGAGGAAACTAGGACTACACAGAGTGACCGGCACAGGTAATAATGTGAAGCGGCAGACTGGTAATTAAAACCTTTCCCTGATCTACCCGCGTATAAGAAGATGCACATCACACCGCCCTCCACGCTGCCACCAAATATCTCCCACAGACATCACACCGCCCTCCACGCGGCCACCAAATATCTCCCACAGACTGCCTTGCAGAGTGCGTTTCTTTCAAACACCAAGTAAGCGCTAACGTGAAGGTCAGAGAAAGCGTTAGACTGAGTGGAGCTCCGTAACAGATCAGGGACGCACGGCGTCAGGCCAAGCGCTGCAGTTAGAGGGATTCTTTTCCTTTCTATGAAGCATGTGCTTGAGCAAGGATTCCGAGTTGTGGCTTATTTGGGCTCCAGAGGTGTGAGCCCCTAAAATACAGGGAATCGCCAAACCCTCGGAGCCCGCTTTGAATAAATAAGCCATGAGCAGCGGCTTACAAACCGGCAGGTACTTTACATTCTGTACCCTACGAAGAATCACATGAACCGGAACATCATGCACCTAAAACACCAAGACGACGTAAACGGGCTGTACAAGCAGCGCCAGCGTGCGGGGGCTGGGGGAACGCATTCAGTGTCTCAGCGCCTCTGTAAACAGCTACTGCGGGACCTCGTAGGCTCGCGGTCTCTTCTATGTACTTTGGACCAGGTTAACTAAACAGCACTAGGTGAAAGTAGCAGCACGTGACGGATCGCGCTGTACCAACACAACGCGCAAACATTAGCAGCCCGGGCAGGAGCCGTCACAAAGCGCAACGCACTGCAGAGAATAATGAGAACAATCGGCGGATCCATTACCCCCACAGAAAGCAGCACCTACCGATCACACCGTAAACCTCTAGGGACAGCTTAATATCTAGTCTTCTATGGTGGGTATGCTGCACTATGTGGTCCAGCTATTCTTGCCACTGATTGGATGTGAAACAGCCAATCAGCGGCAGCAAAGGGCTCTCATTTAAGTCATTGGGTAATTTACACACATGCGCAGAGCCAGGGTGGAAGCTGTCTAGAAGAAAGTAAATCCTCCTCAACATCATTTAGATGGGGGGGGGGTGCAGCCAGGGGCAAACCGGTGATTCTGCTGACACACCCCCCCCCCGTGCATTTATAAAAAGGGGGCAACAGCCATCATATTCATTTAACAGCCGGCGATGTCCCTGTAACCAGAACTCACTTCACTAAAGCATTCGATTCCGCGCAGGTTATGTAGCCAGATCCCCGGTGTTTGCCAGTCAGGGAGCGGCCCCAGCGATAAGCACTCCCCGCACGGCAAGAGGGACCAAACGCTGGCTGCCAGCCACGGCTACAAAGCCGCAATATGTGAGCACCCATACTACAGGTCAGCGGGGGATACCCGCAAACCCCAACTGTACCCCACATCCAGCCAGAAAAATCCCCCCGACACGGCAGCATCCGGCCTCACTGCCAGATCAAAAAAAATAAAATAATGCAACTTTATCAGCTGAAGCATTTCCGTGTCTGACAGCCGTGTCACCGCGAGCCGATAGAGCAAGCAGCGATATTATTTAAACGGTGCCATCACATCATGATGCCCGACCCACGACAGCTACACCCCCGTAAACGCGCAGCATTGAGCCCGCCATGACTGGTGAGGGCAAGGTGCGCAGGTGCCTCAGCGGCGGACAGCTGGGTAGCAATGACACAGCAAAACCCCACAGACAGCTCGCGCGATCTCATGGGCCACAGAACCGGAACACACGCTTGCCTCTTGCTCGAAGCGGATCACCCCGTGCACTTCGCCGGTCCCCTTCAACACACAGATCGCCTTCACCATGACTGCGGTAATCGTTTGATCGGCCGCGAATGTACTGCGTGTGAACTTTCGCACTGCAACGATCCCTAAAAGTGATAGAATCGGCCAATCACAGCAGACTTTCCTGTCACGCTGTACGAGATACGAGCCAATCGGGTGTGTGGTGTGGCACGTCACGTGATCTGTGAGGGGCGCGGAGGTTTGTGGGTTTACTCATGTTATGTAACGGCGAGCGGGGCTGGTCGAGGAGGGGTGGGTGTGGCGAATAACGGGGTATCCTGAGGTTAATCGAGGGTGGGGTTTCTACGTTAAGACCATTAACCCCGTGAGTCCCGGATTTAAATACACTAAAGACGTACGTTTTTTTTTTTTAATGAAAGAAAGAAAAATAGGTCTTTCATTGGAAACAATAGAAACATGCAATAAATGATCATTTTGAGCTAGTATGGGGGAAAAAAACTAATTTGTACTTTTCTTGGAATATCTTAACCAGTTTGGGGGTAGAGACCATGGGTGGTGGTGGGGGGGGGATATACGCTTTAGATGTAGCGCTAAATCAGCGGGATGTAAGTGCTTTATTATTATTATTATTATTATTTATTTTTATTTTCGTTTAGCACTGTTATTTTTGACGATCTCCTCTAAATCTTGTGTATGCTGGTGATGTCATAATGAAATCACTTAGCTCACTGTATTAGTTATGTTTTCTTATTTATTTTATTCCTCATTTAGATTTAAAAATAAACAACTCTACTAGACAATTACCCCTGCTCCTTATTTTACTGCCCTGTGGTAAGCAATAGTCTTAATCACCCAGCTGGACACCCTGACTAATGGAGGAATGGACTTCATTAGCATTGCCGTAAAGAATCAGCTCAGTGTGGCGGGAACCTGATTTAACCCTGATGAGTCCCAGCTTTCTTGCTCCAACCTCAGGGGCGCAGGGCGAACGCTTCTCTTTCTCTGCGAATATGGTTGCAATATTGTTTTTTTTAGGGTATTTCCTGAAAAGAGAAGAGCCACGGAGATGGTCTCTCCCTCATTCCTCCAATCGGTAGAGTGAGTAGAAGCCCCGCCCCTTTTGCAGAAACATGCCAGCAGCCAGAACAGAACACACGGGGGCAAGTGTAAGACAGAAGAAAGAAGAAAAGTGTAAGACAGAAGAAAGAAGCGCAAGCTATGAAAGGAGACAGGGGCATGGGAGTGGTTTTAATAATTTAGGGGAAAGTGCGACCTCTAATCGTGACAATGCGGTATATTCACAGAGACAAAGACATGGCCGCTTCCTGAAAGCAACATTTCAAGTCACCACTCACCTTGCCCTGCCAAGCAAATGTTCACAAGCCAAATAGTGTTAAGGTGCCCGTGTGTGAACGTAAGGTTTTGGAGGGGCATCTTCCCTGAAAACACAAAAAAAAAGCTTCTGATAAATGTTAATCAGGAAAACCATGTAGAATGACCATAATCCACCTTAAAAAAAAAAAAAGACACTTTCGAGGAGTATAAATACCAGAACCGTATGAAAATTATAGCAACCCTGCATAATGCATTTTTGTAGGCACCCCTGTTTCTAGTGAAAATATGAGAACCCAACTTTTTTGTAACATGTTAGGAACACAATATGTTTCTGTATTCCAAAAACTCATTCTGAGGACAGACTAAGGGATATTTATCTGTACATCTTGGTGGAGAGAAGAGAGAGGGGGGACTTTTAGAGAAACATTTAAATTCCTAATGTATAGGAGTGAAGTAGAGCGTCAGAGGTTTAGATGTAATACAGGAGGCTTTACTGAGAGGTTGGTAGATGAATGGAACAGCCTCCCATCAGTGGAGGTTGATACAGTAAAGGAATTTAAACACGCATGTGATCTAAGACATGACCAAGGACAGATTAAGGTCAGAGATCAAGAATAATGTAAAGACCAGATGGCGGAACGGGTCTTATCTATCATCAAACGCTCTGTTTCTGTGTTTATTATCACAGCCTAACCCCTCAAGCACTGCATTACGAGACGCTTGCCCGTTTAGTACACGGATGTTATGTAGACAAAAATTATATTTAAAAGGTTCTGAGCTTTGTGATTTTTAAATTAGTAGGACCCTCTATCAGTCTGAGGCGTAGGATCTGGGCAGGACCCCAGTATAACAGACATACCTCCCAACATTACAAAAAGCCAGAGGGGCTTCTCTGTATACAGAGAGTTCTCTGTATTTTTCAAAGTATTTTGATAGCGGCTTACAAGTCTTTTCTATGTGAAATGTTTTTATTTATTACAGTGTGAAAGTAAAATACATTTTCACTGCCGAGCAAACATTCAGAGCTCCTACAAAACAGGGACATCAGGGGAGGAAAAAGGGATTTGGGTCCAAAAGAGGGACTGTCCCTTGTGAGGAATGCATGCATACAGGTGTAGCCGTCTTTAGGCTCCCTAAACCAAATAACTCCTTAGCTCCGGCGGTCCTGCTGATGTCGGTGGGTGGTCCTGGGACATCAGGGGCGGTCCTGATAATGGGGATGTTCCCGCTGATGTCAGTGGGTGTTCACGCTGACATCACAGTAAACACGCCCATTTCCTGGGGACATGTCAAGACCCCGCTCCCACGACCCAGAGATTTCGGGTGTTGACTGGGAGAAGCGGTGCTTCACCGGGAGATTCCCAGGTATGCCAGTAAGCATACCGCCCATCTCTCCTGATTTAAGTGGGGCAGTCACAATTCTTGGGCACTGTCCCGCCAAGCTGCCTCATTATCCTGGCTTTGTAGGGATCATGGGCTGGTTAAGGAGATCAGAGGATCTCTATTGAGGTGTGTGCATTACTGTCCATTTCTAAATCATGCGAGAGATTTACTGCATTAAAATGTATTTGCCAGTTACATAAACCCTTTACTATCCCTTTAACACAACCGCGCGGCTGTGCATTTAATAACCAACGCCAGCCAACTCCTTAGAGACTTTCTCGTATTACTTTAGAGAAAGGCTTAGTCTTAGTTTGCAGCCCCTCCCCCCCCTCCCCCCCGGTATAATCAGATGGCAGAATATTCCCGTTGTTGAAAATAAAGTATGTGGTTTTTGTCTGGCATGTTGTAATTTAATATACATTTTGTAAGGCGATCATGCGAGTCATAATAGAGAGCAATGTATGCTTGTGTATAAACTTTTTCTCACCATTATTTCTCACCATTATTTCTCACCGTCACTCAGCATCACTAGGGAGCACACAATGTGAGTAAGCACTGAAGTAAAGGTTTGTATGAACAGACCTCGCACTCCCTTCATTTTGGGCTTTTTAGAGGGAGATCCATGATTGCTCCTCCGGAGATGGGTGGCCCCTGATTAGGCTGCTGTGTACGGTGTATGGACATGTGTCAGTGTACAGTGTTATAATATGTGTCGGTGTACAGTGTTATAATATGTGTCAGTGTACAGTGTTATAATATGTGTCGGTGGACA
>VKOC01023204.1:0-55438 GCA_009364415.1 Spea multiplicata
ATATATATATATATATATTATTAAGTGGATGGCAAGTGTTCCCCACCCCATACATAAGTACCAAACGACATGAAATCCTTATGTAAAAGTTTCTAGAATGAGTAGTATACATTAATGTGTATTATTGCTCCAGATCCTGCTTTATTGACCTTGGCAGAATGTGCTTCAGGATCCAATTTTCATTTTTTCCCAGACACCTGTTGAATAATTATTTCCTTTCAAGAATTACTGTTAACCATCTGTTTTTTAATGTTCACAGCTTGTGGTAAGAAGATTACAGTTATGAACTGGAGCCACTTCTCAGCGTAAAGTTTCCATTTTTATTAGACACAGCAGTAAAAGATTAGCGCTATGAGGGAGGAGTTCTTGTTTGGATCTTAGATGTAAAAAAAATCTTTTAACTGTCTTCTTATGCGAAGGTCTCCCCCAGAAAGGATTAAAGCCTCTTTTGAAAGCAAACCAGATAAATGAGAAAAAAAACTCACATGTTATGCCAACTCATTACAGTGAACAACTTGTACTAGGCTAATTGTATCACCCAGTGACAAATGCATTTTTCTCATAGAATTTGATTGTTGGTTTTACCACAGACAAAATTTAATTGATTTGGCAAGGTTAACCTAATAAAATTTTCCCTACTCATTTCAAAGTCAACCACAATACATCGCTGAAGAATCTTACTAGCAATACTTTTTAAACTTGTGTCCCAGCTCTGCTACAATCTGAGAGATGCCAGCCTAACTCTGAGATAGGGTTGTCACCTTTAAGAGGTTATAGATGGGGGTATGGCCATGAGCATTATTTTACTGGTGACAGCTCATAAGGTTTTATTTAGTAAAGAGAAAGGAGATGAGTGAGGGAGGGAGGAGAGATGAGAAAGAAAAGGGCAGAAACAAAGGAAAGTAGACTGAAAATAGAGAGAAAAGTGAAGAAAGAGGAGATGAAAATAAATACTAAGGAAAGAAAATAAAGAAAAGGAGATAAGAGACAAGGAGACAAAAACAAAACAGAAAAGACATACAGGTGCAGAGTAAGTAGGGAAATGACAGACAAGGGTAAAAGATGAGGAACGAGATAAGGGAAAAGAAAAAGTAGGGAAGAAAAGAGCAAAAGGGGGCTGAGAGATAAAACATTCAACTGGCTGAGCGCGATAGCATCTGGGACCAGTCACCAGACTCATTAAAATAATAGAACATATAACTAGTGGCTTAAAAAAGCAAATCCTGATTACTGACAGACAGTGTTAGTCATCCTCTTCTTTACACAGAATCTGCACTGACAAGACCATAGGTAGTCTCCACACTACTCAACACAATTTACATCATCCCTTCCTCAACATGCATTACAGTTACACCGTCATTCCATGTTCTTGCTAATTCCACAACACACCTCTTCAATAGAAATGGTAATGTATTCCAGCATAAAACGGGCAATGACTCAGTCATTATCATCATAACTGAAATGTCACCTGTTTTATGTTGGGATAAACTGAAAAGGTGTGCTGTGTCCTTTTTTGGTGGATATATAGCATTTACTTGAACATAAAGAGATAAATAAAGGCCCAGGATTTACCTTTATATTCCAGGGCCTCAGAGGTAAAACCTGGACAGGTGGCAACCCTACCATGACAGCATGGTTTGCTTTCTTCATATTCTCTTTATGTACTGTCCAGAAGTTAAAACTTCTTTGTGACACACATGATGATACATTTTTGGTTGTCTTCAAGATATCCCTAAATGTTTATAGATTTATAGGAGTGTCTTTTTAACTTATATATATATCAGGGAAAAATTGTTCGTAGTGCACAAGGCAGGATTAAAAAAATACGGCACCTGCACCGACAAGATATGTGAATTCTTCATACTGAGCTGTAATGATTTAGACCTTGGTGAACTCTGAGCAGTGGGTGTATCTACAGAAGGTCTGAGATAATGTGTACCAATTGCCACTCATGACAAACAATGTGCAATAAACAACATAGTTCTAAATTTAGGAAATTCCTATATTTAGACATGTTAAAAAAATATCAGAGGGGGGACTTCTTTTGCATTATCAAGGGCCAACACCAGTGAGCTTTTCCTGGAAGAAGGGCAGTGCTGGCCCAGTATTATTCATTGATGCATCAGTAAGATGGCTTTTAAGGAATCAGAGACAAATTAACTAAAATGTAGCCTTTTTTTAAGGAACATTGTAATACCTAATACTTGTAATGCATAGATGTTTTTACACAACTGCTGTATGACCTTTGATAAAGAATATTTTTGAAGGAATATATCTTTCACAAAGTCCTTGTAAACTCTGGGGGAGCCTTAGATATTCAGTTTAGGATTCCTTGAGCGTTGTGGTGGTCTAAGCTCAAAATATTTGTTAAGATGTTACAAGAGTTATTACGTCAATGTGCAGGACAGCATGGTGGTAGTGTTCAGGGGTCATAAGAATATCAATTTAAGAGTGTGACCATGAAAATGGATCTATAAAGTTGTAGTAGTACTGAGCACTGATACAGGACATTGTTAGAGAAATATAATTTTATGGAAGCCCTGGAAACAATTAGTTGAAGGGCTGCATGACTGGGGCAGTACAGCCTGACCATGAAGAGGTTAACAATTTAATTAGCAGGATTGTTTAAAGGTGGTAAGGAGGAGAATCAGAGGTCACCAGATTTGGAAAAGGTATAAAAGGTACATGATTGAGCACATGGCATATTCATTCAGTTAACTAGCTAACCTCTTTGCTGAACACGCCCGCCCGCCCTGTTTATTGGTGGGGGTTCTTGGTGTGTTTTTTGTCACAGCCGACTATTGGCGGTGAAGGGGTGGATAAATAAGGTGGGGGAGGTCCGGCCGAGTTAATAGAATTGTTTGTTGCTAATGGGGTCACTTCAACGGCTAGCCAGCAGGTGGTGGTACTTATTGGCTTAGTACATTGGGCCCTCTGAGCTGGTGTTTTGCGGCTAGGGGGTTAGAAAATATCAGTTGGTTTAGGGCTGGTGCTTAGCCGTGGGTGACAGGGTTACCGGTCTTTCTCCCAGTTGTGGTATTATGAAAATATATGTTGATATATTTATCCACTCATGTTAATATTTTTATATCTCATGTTAATAAAGCTGTGGCCTTCTCAATCCAAAAAAGGTGTCGGTGTTCTTATTGAGCAAATAAAATTATGGGAAGGAAAATTGGACTTGCCTAAGTCATATGTAGATATTTTAATATCAATTGTCAAAAGAGATAGACAACTTTAAGGAGTAAATGAATGAAAACAGATATATGTGGTTGATTAAAGCTTAACATTTAATTGATATTATTACAACAGCCATTTAGCTAAACAAAATAAAATTCCCATCCCCAGATTGGTATACCCTTGAAATGCTAGCTAGATATAGGGAAAGGGAGGTGAGACTTAAGATGCTAGAATAGTCTAGGTACCTGTAAGAAAATGTATTTACTTTTGTTTAGTAAACTGTAATTTAGAGATAAGGCACTTTAATTGTATGCTCGCTTCTCTCTACACTGTAGACCTTTTGGTTATCAGGTGAATGATTACTAGAATTCCCTCACATTGTGTCATTTCTATAAGATCTCCACCATGCCATTTATCTTTTCTTTTTACCCCCCATTCAACACACAAACTCACACACTACATTCTCATTCTACCACACATAAATACATATATTCTTAAGCATAAACTCTCTCCCTTATCCACTCACTCTCTCCCTCTCGCATCTCCCTTACCTCACTGGCAGCTTTCTCTCTGGTTACTCTCACACTATGCGAGCAGTTCCTGACATTGTGCCGTTCCACAATTGTCCACAAAGGACTAGGTCGGACCAGCCATTTGTGAACAATATTGGAGCCGGCCCAGAGAGCAATTGCCCCCTGCCACAAAGGGCCATCCCACCCCTGTATACTACCTCAACACTGATATTTTGCTAGAACACAGGGGACCGGCTGATACTACTACTGACTGGCTCAGCTCCCATTGATATCAAATGGCAATCTACTGAGTAGGTGCAGGAACTTTATACCTTCTGGTTTCAGTAGAAATAGCCAAAAGAAGGAGTGAAAGACAGAAGTCGCTATACGATGTCCAGTAACTAATTGACGCATGTATAATTTGCATGCAGTAAAATGCTTTGGAGTCCATTTCAAATATCCACTTAAGTGCATTAAAATGACAAAACACATTTTTGAGGACTAGCCTTTTCCTTTAAACTATTGACATCTGTAAAGTCAATAAAGTTTACATACTTTATAAAATGCTAATAAAGATGTGGCCATTCAAAAGCAAATATATGAGTCTGTATGTACCTAGGTGTGTATTAGTACACATCAGCAAGTATAAATAAATCCGTTTATGAAGAGGAAAATCAGCTAAGAACATATCCCTAGGCATATCGTCATCCACTGCATATTTTCAGTGACAGACAAAGTTTCTTACTTTAATCACAAGTATATTACAGTAGACCTAAGTTAAACATAGTACATCTAAAGTATAGATAAACAGAGTCCCCAAATGCATGGCTCCCAGAACAGGCACATTATAACAAAAGCCTGACAAGTGTATAGATCTTTATGGAAAAAAAATATGTGTCCTGGACACATGAAGGAAGAGTTAAGAAGGCCAATCACGCCAAACAAATGAGACTTGCAAGGTATGTTCAATTATGACAGAAGCAGAAAAATAATATTTTATATATATATATAATATAATATATATATATATATTTACAGAATATGTAAAAATATACAGGTATATATATATATTGAAGCCGAAAGCATCTCAATGTCTACTGCACAGAAGTGCTGCTGTTTAGTTATGATTGGGCATCCCTGTAATTTTATTGCTAACTAGGACACCACATCAATTCCTCCACAATAATAAAGTTAGTTAGAGGGACGGCAGTGTCATTTACTTAAGGCCAGGTTACAAAGCTTATGTGACTTATTTATTTTGCTGGCACTCATCAAAACAATCTTGAAAAACAAATATTCTGTTATAAATTCAGAATATTAATAAAGGTTCGGTCTCCTATTGAGTCGTGTCCAGTTGCACTAAACCGTTATTGACTAGCTGTCATGTACTGTTGACAAATGCTTTACAGCAATTAAGTTGACTGTCAAGTTTGCAGTTAGGATACTAATAGGGTTTAATAGGAATATCCCATGCATAGAACATTCTAGCAAGACCTACAACTAGAGGAAGTGTTCAACAATCTCAGGATCCTGTACCAGTAAATCTTCCATCCTTCGCTGAAGATTCCAAAAAAGCTAACCAGCAGGAAATATTGTATAAGAATATATTTCAATCGTTCCAACAGTTGCAGGTTATTACTGTAGTTAAAGTGACTTTTTGACAGTATGTATGTCAATTGTTGACAACATGTCCACAAAAATTCCTTTATAGTATGTATGCCTGTTGTAGCCCTCCACAACAATTCTCACAAGTTGTTACTGGCACCAAGTGGGTTCCTCAAAAGGTAGGACAGCTGACCAAAAAGCATTATTCTCTTCTGCCCCATCCTATACTATATTGGACTTTATGGAACCTGACCTTATCTGGAAATGATCTGGAAGCCTGGTGACAGGTGTATACATACAAAAGGGGTATATGAGTAGTTAATGGTGATCTATATTACATATATAAACACACTCACCTTGTATGCTTCTTTTAAAAAAGGCCTTACAACCTTCACATGACCATACACCATAGTGGTACCCAGATGCATAATCACTGCATACGGCACAATATCGAGTTTCTTTTCCAGATTCTATAGCCGGTGGACCCTTATCATTCGCTGTTGTTATCCTGTCTCTTCCATTGTGTCGTCTGCTTTCTGAACTTGACCTGCAAATAAAGTGAATGATGGACGTTAATAGCAAACTTGAAATGATTCAACTCAAAATTGTTTTGTTGCAAAAACAAGTGACATAACCATGTTATGCTATTGTACATCATGGGATTCCATGGTGGGGCAGTGGTGTATGCAATTTATCTTGTTGAAAATGTCATGTCAAAAATGATATTATAGTGTCTCATGAAGATAAATCACATTATTGATATACATAGCTGAGTGGGTAATGAAGAATTACTAGAAAAGAGTCAACTGGATATAATTCTTCCTATCAATGTTAATGATGTGTGAGATGTATTAATGTCAGTGTGTGTTATCACTTCCACGGCTCTCCCTCTTTGGAATAAACTTTAGAAGCAGATAAAGGAATATGCAATGTATCAATGGAATGTACCACTCCCTCACATACAGTAGTTAAAGGAAATAACTCTTCCTTTTTGCACATTTTTCTTAAATGTAAAAACATAACTAGGTGGATTCAAATCTATCACCCTTTAAGTTGCAAGGGTGTCCAAATCAGGTCTTGATGACCATAATTTGATCAGAGATTTACAACAGCTGTAGGCAATCTCATAATTGCAATTGTTTATTCGTGAGCATATTCTGTAGTACAGTGCAAATACTAGGATTCTGCTTGTTAGATCTTACAATCTAAAGTGAAAGAAGACGAATGCTGTGGACAGCCCTGCCCATGCAGGCTGGATTCCCTATTAGGCAGACTTGCCATATTCTTAGAACGCCATGTTTTTAAAAGAGCCATGAGACAAGGCAAAAGGCAAGAGGCTTAATAGACAACCCTGCTTACCCCTACCCTATGCCTTCTTTTATTTGAGTGGTTATTTTATATATATATATATATATATATATATATACATATAAATATACCTTATTAAAGATCTACAACGCATATTTGAAGACTATATATTACCCCAAATTGTATGAGTGAAATACAAAAGTACGGGAACTAAACAGTGTTATTTTTTTGCAAGATTTATTGCTTAAATTTGGAAACTGCTTTATCCCAGCATTTTCCTCCCTTTCTGCACCCCTAGGACTTGCTGATTTGTTCTCTGGTGATCTAGTGGGGTGTTTTCACTAGGGGGTACCAATAACAATCTCCTGAGTCCAGCTAGCTAGCAGTGCACTTGAAGGACACAATTAGCGCCATTGTGTGATGTCCAGGGAGCTCCCCAGGGTCAGCACACACTTGCCACAAAGATGGAGCTCAGCAATCCACAGCAGACACAGACCAAGCTGCGAGCCTCAAGGCAGGGGCATAACTTGAAACCACAGGGCTCCGGTGTGCATATTGTTGGTGGCTCTATTTAGTAAGGCAAGGCAGTAGATCAGATCAAATAGATGAAATTGAGATTCAAAATACGCATCCTTGACAGTTGGATTCTTCTGGTGGAAAGTACTGTTGTTGAGAATGTTTTGGGCAAACAATCCCTTCTGATGTCCAGTAAACTACCTATTATGAAAATTATAATTTTTTTAAAAAGGACGGGAACATTGAGCCACTATGACTCTGCATGCCCTTTGTTAAAACCATTTAATGACCTGAATTATTTTTTTCTGTATAGTCCACATCGCTTGAATATTTTACAAGGAGATAAGGTCTAAAGTTATGACTCAGCCAGGATGGGACATGGTGATTGAACCTCACTGGAAGAAGTGTTGCCTAGTTGGTCATGGTTCCTATAAACCAGAGAACATGCATGTGATTTCATTTTTTTTCTATCACTTCTAGTCTAATGCATTTTTATCAGTTTTATCGTGGGAGCATGGTCATACATTATATTCTTTAAATGTTTTTTTTTAACTTTAGTCCACTGTCCTTTCTGCTAAAAATTATGTATTAAAGCAGCTGCTAATGCATTTAAAGCCTTTTAATTTTTCACGCTAAGAAAAACTAAATGTTCATCTAATCTGAGACAAAAGCACAGCATGTACTCATATCAAGAGATTTGCTCTCCAAATTGTAATCATTAATGACTTTTAATAAATGTAATCATTGGTTATCTTCTATTCTTAACCAAAAGTCACAGAGGGTGAAATAAGTAAAAAAAATGGATTTTTAATTTTAAAAAACAACATTAATGTCTTTAAGTGGTTATAAGCAGACACACCAGAACAAAAGTACAAGAACACACACCATGATGGTCAAACAGATTTTGTAGTGCTATAACCTCAACTTTTGAAAGTAATTCAATTAAAAAAGGACAATAATGTGTTTTGGGTTATTTTTACTATACATTTCCTATACATTATGTAAGACTGTGAACCTCAGGGAGATGATTAGCATGGCATCTGGGTACATCTGGGACAGATGGGCCCCTGGGGTGGAGCAATTGGAGAGCAGGGTGGGCCAATGCTCCATTTCCCCATTCTGTGGAAATTCCATGCTGGGTCTTCCAGGAGGCAAGAAATCTGCAGGATCCAGGGGGTTTTAACGCCCGGCACCTGTCGGCCTCATAGGAATCCCGGACCGGATCCTGCAGATTTCTTGCCCCTGGAAAACCCGGCATGGAATTTCCACAGCATGGGGAAACGGAGCATTGGCCCACCCTGCTCTCCAATTGCTCCACCCCAGGGACCCATATGTATAATCTGCATAGCAGCTGTACCCAGATTCCATGCTAATCATCTCCCTGGGGTTCACAGTCTCACAATACATACTGTATATACTTCTGGTTTAAACATGCCGCCTTATATATTGACACTTACGTTATAGCATATACTTTTTTTAACTAAGTAGGACAAGATAGATATTTTCTTTCACCTACAAAATTCCAAGATGTAATAACTTGAAAAAAGACAATTGAATTCTTACATATCGCTATTTTAATAATCAAGTAGAAGGAAAGCAGTCCTCATAACAAAGCAATTCCAAATTAGCCTCAGTAGGAAATAATTATCCCTTAATCCCCCATTAACCTTGATTTGAATTACAATTTCCACTCCAAGTACCACATCATTTGTGAAAACCAATAACCATTCCCTCTGTTCCACATTCTGTAACTTCACTGCCCTCACTGTCCACTTAAGTTGAAACACATCCTCCACTTCATACTGAACTGTAAATACATCAGATCTAGAATAATTCTTTTTGGTGCATTTCCAGCCCTGCTAAACATTTTATAACGCATTCATTTTACAAATTTTCTGCACGTAGTGTTCCCAGTTGCTTACATATTATAATAATATATATATATATATATATATATATATATTATATATAAATATATATATAATATGCTGATAACCACATTATATAATTAAGGACAATGTTCCATGTTATATTCTGATGTATTTTTATACGCCATATATACCGGTAAATCTTGCATTTGCTGATATATGATGTCATCTTGCAAGCATGCTTACATGCAGTATATCTTATTTTACAGATATCTTGCAAGCACTTCCCTAACCTCTTATAGTTCAATTAAATGAATGACCTCTGGTCCTAAAGCCATATGAAGCGTATTTTCTCAATCTCATATTGACTTTATCTTGGTCATTTCACCTATGTTATTCTTAAAAGGTCTGATAGTTTCTTTGGCCATATTTCAAATTTATTATATTTATTCGAACAATAACAGAGCTCTCGCAAACAGCAGCACCTTGACCCCTCCTATATAAGTCTCAATCTTTACATATTGTGTTAACTTTCCTACATGCATCGCCCTCCTTTATATAAAGTATAATATCTGTAAACAAAAATTATTGAAATCTGTATAAAGTAAATAATTTATGTACCAACTTTCCAAAATGAACATGGCTAAAGATGGAGATCGCGCACATCATGGGCAATATAGCTCAGCGCAAGGCCCGACCTACAGAACTAATGTCGTTACTGTAGTTAGGTTTAAATTGTGAATGTTACCAAGTAAAGGAATTCAAGAAAACTGTGGATGTGCAAACAGCTATGCTAAAGAATACATGAGTAAAAAGTATTTCTATAAGGGCAGTATATATGGGCCAATAAGTTTGTTTTCTGCCATCACAATGACTTCTACAATATTTGATGTTTCTCTGATCTTCACTTCATTTACAGGACATATGCGACCGTTGTGGAGTGGGCTAGTTCACTGATCGATACAGGAGGAAATCTTTGACTGATGATTTGGTTTTTAAATTAAAATGAATGAGTGAACTCTAAAGCTTGAAAACAATCTGTGCTGACAGGCTCCCCGGAGAGTTATTTGATGAAAAGTAATTGAACGCGTAGTAAAATGAAATCACGTACACCTTGATGCTATTATGTGTGGAACTCTGCTCAGAACACTTTCAAAATTGCTAGCTGCAAAGGCTACAATGTGCAGTTGCACTTAAAAGGAGAGTAATGCCTTGGGCTAAGATTTACAGAATTTGCTCGATTCTAAGATGACCCCCCCCAAAAAAAAAGTTTAGTATTAATTTAGGGAAAAAAAATGAAAAGCCTGAACATAAGACTACCCTGTAGGAATTTTTTTAATAGTAAATATTACCGTAATTCACATGTAAACACCAGATATGCCTTATACCCCCCTACATGCCCCTCTGGCTCCCTTATATACCTTATACCCCCATATATAACAATTCTCATTTTCTGTAAACATTCCATTGTTTGGGCTAGTAGCCTTTTCCCCAGGGAAGTAACTTTTTGTAGGTTCATAGACCTAAGTGTTTTTAATTCTTCGTCATGACCGTGTTTTGAGAGATCACTGAAGCAAGCAGCATTTATTTTACTGTTCCTCTCTGACACAAACACGTTGCAGTGGTACAGACAGTGCACAAAGATTCTCAGTAATTAATAAGTAAATGAATAATAAGAAAAATTACCCTATGGCCATTTTGAGGATACCATTAGTCCTGTTGATGAGAACACTTTGTTTTTAGTTTGCTTTTCCTTTGAGGAGTGTAGTGTCATTCTTTTTATTCACATAAATGTCTATCAGTTCTAATAAACATCCCTTTTTACATTGTGTTCCTGGAAAAAACATTGTGTTAATTATGCTAATGATTCTTATCTGCGCAGACAACAATATAACGTTTTTAGCATCCTTACATTTTGTTTCAAACCAACAACTGGATTTTATCATGATAAATAAACAAAAAAGTGTGTTGTGTACATCTTGCTGATCCCTAGTAACCAGATGTCCCATGTTTTTAGGATGGTCATGATTTGAAACTACAGACCATTTAGGGACATTTTATATACCGCATTTGCCCGAATATAGGCCTCACTCCCCCCCCCCACTTTAAGTCTTTAAAGTGGGAGTGCGGCCTATATTAGGGGTTTAGCATAGGAATGCGCAGTACGTATAGCCCGACGCCCGGGACATGCAGTTCTGGGCGTCGGGCAGGCAGCAGGATTAGGATACAGATCCCCCGCAGCTCTGCAGGGGACCTGCATCCTACACTCCAATATGCTGAGACAGCCTTCCCTGCCAGCACTTTCCATGGGAGGGGGTGCCGGCACGGGAGAATGTCTAAGCGCATCTCCCTTGCCGGGAAGTTGTGTAGGTGTATCGTGCAGATGTCCCCCGCCGGCCCCGCTAGACACCAGGGAGTATTCTTTGGTAAGTCTAGGGTGGGGGGGATATCTGGAAGGGACAGAGTGGCAGCATATCTCGGTGGGGGGGGACAGAGTGGCAGCATATCATCGGGGACGACGACAGAGTGGCAGCATATCTCGGGGGCAGAGTGGCAGCATATCTCGGGGGGGAACGGGACAGAGTGGCAGCATATCTCGGTGGGACAGGACAGAGTGGCAGCATATCTAGGGTGGGCAGAGTGCAAGCATAAATCTATAACACTAAGTTGTTTTTTTTTCTAAGAATCTAAATTTTTCTTTAAAAAGCACCTAACTTTTAGGGTGCGGCCTATAATCGGGTGCGGCCTATAATCGAGCCAATACCGTATTTAAAAAAGGTACACTGTAAGTTTCTTTTAGCAGATCTACATAACTGATTCAGTTATGTAGACATCTTCCATGGAGATCCCAGTCCCTGCTAAATCAATCACACATACTTTTCAGCAGCATGGCCATATTTTTGACATTATGTTAGGGTAACATTGCTGTTGCTTGTTTCTGACTTTACAGCAAGCAAATTAAATAAAGTGGAAGACCACTTTACAATCTGAAAGTTGGTCTTAGAAAATTGGATTTTTTGTTCACCTTTTCCTATATCTAAATGCTTAATGGTAGAGATAACATTTATGAGTTCCTTGAGCCCACAGTCCACAGTGTGTACGTATGAGTTATGAGGATTGATCTATAACCTTTGGGTGCCAATAATTATTGGTATATTGGGGGGGTGTCGGTGTATAGCCAAGACTGTGTCTGGTGCCAATGTACAGTGTTATAGTGTGTGTGTGTGGAGGGGTGTCTGTTTACAGTATTAGACTGGGTGGAACTAAGAAGCCTTATTTGCAAAACGCGATGGATGAGTCAACGAGATTTCAGTGAACTGCTTTACGATTTCTGGTTGTTACAAGCGTGGTGTCACGGCTAGAAGACCAGCAGTGCAGGAACTTGGTAACATCCACTGGGGTTCTGGAGTGGATCTGGACACTAGCCGAGCAAACAGGGAGAATAAATATACTGAAGACGTAGTCAGGGATATGCAAGAACAGAATAGCAAGCTGAGTCCAACGCAGGAGACAGACAGGAATGTCAATACAAGCCACGGTGAAAGCCAAAATCACAGGAGTTTATTCGTACACAGCCAAAATGCACAAGGCATAACCACCAGGTTTAAATAGTCATTTAGATAAATTTCCCACCCATGATGAAAAGGAGACTTGGAACGCATAGGTGTCAGGTCCCTTTATGAGGCTGTACGGATTCTGGAGGAAACACGATTCCGTACAGCCGATATTGGCCACACGGTGCCGCGCGCCTGAGGGACGGAGGTTCAGGTGGACTGGAGGTAAGTACCCTGTAGTTATAAGTGGATACATTCATGCCTGTCAGGACTACGCACCTAGAATAAATACTACAAGCGCTATAAGTGCTCCGTATATATATTCAAACAAAGCCTGCTTTGTGAGAAGTTTTTAAACCTCTAATAAATTTTATATATTTACTCTGCAGAATTGCACTATTGTTTCTTCCTTCTTTTCATTTTCTTTTTTAACGTGGAGCCATTAACTCTAGAAGGGAAACACTAAGTGGATCTCCATATGAACTTTCCTTGATTGCTGAATTCTTTTGGATGATTTTCATAAACTGAGTAGTATTAGATTGCACATTGCTGAACTTAGTAGTATTTATTTATGTATTCATTTATTTATTTACTTTAATTTATTTACAGATGCATTTTATTGATTTATATATGTATTGCCCATTTTGCAACATGAAATTATATGAGCTATATTTATTTATTGTTTTGTTTTGCTAAGGAAGATTTTATATAGTGTTTTTGAATCTTCTTCAATATATGTGTGTGTCTGGATATGTTAATGTATGTCTGAGTATATGATTGCGTGTGTGCCTGGGTGTGTAAGTGTGGGCATATGTTTAGGTATGTAGTGTCTGGTTATATGCGATAGTGTGAGTGTTTGGGCCTATCTTTTAATGTGAGTGTTTAAATTCCCTCACTGTATTAGCCTCTTCCACGTCTGCCTAGAGGCAGTTCCAGTTATCTACCACTCTCTCACCAGAGAAGAAGGCACGGATGTCTGAAAGGACTTGAATATTTAATAGAGTAAACATATTGTGTAGCCTTTTATGTTTTCACCATAAAATGTTTGCTGTTGACAGAGATTATCATCTGGATCGGGCATTAATAGGAAAGGAAGGGGAGGAGCATTAACAGGAAGGGGTGTGAACAGAAGGGGTGAGTCATCACATGAGGGTGCAATCAGTGCTATAGACAGGGGCATCAAGGAAATCATGCACCAAGGTACCAGTGGCCCTGGGCTCATCCCTGGGCTGCAGTACCCTCTAATTATTAAATGATCCTATTGTCAATTTTTACACTGACCTCACACAATGCCAAGACGTGCAGTTAACTAAGTGAACCAAAGATGATGAAATGAGCAGAGTACATGTTATGTTAATTAATGAGAATGTAAAGATGAAAGAATAATTAGTACACACTGCAGCCAAGAGATTTTTTTTCGTTAATTAATGGAAGTTTTTTTTTCGTAATGTTTTATTGTTAGAAAAATATTTCCAGGGTTTTTTTTTTTTGCAAAAGAAAATAGATGAAGGAAAAGTACCAATACACGCAAGCTCATATGTGAGCCTTGTTGAGGGAAGGTTTGGAGGATCGGTATAATTGGACTCAAGACTATGCATGTCTCAGCCCACCTTGTCAATAGTGGATGACAGAAAAGGCTGGGGTCACTATGAAAGGTGTGTTCTTAAGTGACACTATGTAACCCTGCATTGTACCCTACATCTTAGTAAATATTTCTCAAAAGTGCATGTGGTTTAGGTCTAGGCTATCACGTTAATGCTCTTTCATTAAAAACGTTTGTCTAGTGTAGGGCAAACATGGCTACATCTCTTTGCTTAGAAACTCTGTTAGACCAGCCCATAAAGCAAATCAGAATCAGGTAGTTCTGAAATGAATTGATTTCACCATTTGCTCAGGGGCATGCAAATTTGTATTTGCTCTAGGCCATGCACAACCCTAGCAAAAGCCCTGATGGAACTAATGTGGTAAACAACCATTCAAAATGTATAAATACATAGCATAGCCAAACAGATCATTAGTGGGCAGAATTGAGGACACATTGAGCCTGCACTCTCATGTTCTCTTTTGTTGTGTTATACGCTGTCGCTAGAGACTAGTGTTCTAGGTTAAGCAAAATGGTCCCACTTCCTGTTGTAACCATGTGCCCGAATACATGAACCTTACATAAACTGTTGTGCTCTACAACTTGTGTAATACAATCAGACACTGCAGCTTCGTACAATCAAGCTCGACCTTAAATCAGATCATACAACTGAGTGTAAAACTTGAGGTGTGCAGAATTTTATTTCAACTGATATGATAGTTAAAAACAATAAAACGCACAATGATCATTAAACACTGTATTCACAGCTTGCCGAAAACACTGGCAGCCACAGAGATAATAAAGAAAAACACAAGAAGGTTAACAGGACATGAGAGATGAAAAACAGAGGGGAAAGGCAAAGGACAAGGTCATTGTACAATAATATAAATGCAATGGGAGAGATTGCAGCGTGGCTTTTTTTGTCTGTTCTGTGATTATATTGCAGCGTGAAAAAGGACTTTGAATCACATTGCTGTCAGCTTGGCACATCTTCCATGGCACAAAATCCTCTTAAAAATCCCAAAGGCAAACAAAAAATTCAAGTCAGCTAAATTAACTGATAAAACATAGTTATCACTGGGCATGGAGCAAGACCACACAGTGATCATCAAGCCACTGGCCAAATAATTTTTTTTACCAGTTAATTCAGGGTGTTCTTTATTAACATCTCTGTGGGACCTTGTTGTTTGGGTTGTATGCAGTACAACTACTTATAAATAAAATAGATAAATAAAATAATAATAAAATATTTAATGCTTACTGTGGCAATTAGCCCCCTCAAAGCCCAAGCATTATAAAAATCCCAGTTAGTTTACAACTCAGTAAGGCTTTAGAATAATTATTTTCATAATATATGGTACAACTCATTTGTGACTTGGGAAACTATAATACTTGAAATGTCAAACTCCCAACCATAGTAGTCAATTATATTATTATATATACGTATATACGTATATATATTTGTATATACGCATACATAGACCATGTAGACATCAGCGTCTAAAATCAATGGTTAATCCTCATGCTATTTCAGATTTCTGATGCAGTAAAAGCAATAAGACTCAAAAATGATACAAAATGTGTCAAGCACAAAAAGGAAAAAGGTGCAATAGTGAGTGCAAAAATAGCAATAAAAGTGTCTATAGTTAGTCTCGGGCCTTGGGCTAGTATTGTCAAAATTTATTTTATCCCCTACCAGCAAAGAAGAGATGGGGAAAGTGTGCTTAAAAGCAGTTTCCACAGTGATGTGCTGAAAGTATAACCCTCATCCAGTACAAACTGTGGAGCGTGCCCAGGTGCAACATTTAAAGTTTAAATAAATATATTATTTTCTGGTCAACTTGCTGATATTTTCCTGTTGTGTCATGTTTTATACTTGTCTCACTTTTTGATTTGTGTGATAGCCTTATAGAACTAGTTTTGGGGTATTTTTTGTTTTTCTTCTGACTTGGCACTTCCCAGAGGGATATGACAAATCTTCCCTTCCTGGCCAGAAGGAGGGCCACCACCTAAGACTAGGAGAGGAACCACTGTAAGGAAAAGGTAGGGAGCCATAAGGCATCCACTATCTCTCCAAACAAAAAAAACAGGAGTCCAGCTTCACTGCGGCACAGTGCTCAAATCCATGTCGAAAATCAGTGTCAGTGTCCTTTTCCGTTTTCAAAGTCAGCCGTTTCAAAAGAAAAAACTCATAGTCACACGTGCACATAAACAAGTGTAATTTGTGAGGATAAATAAAATAAAAGGTGCCCAGCCATTCAGCAGTGACTGGATTAAAAAAAAAATACCCCGTAAGGGTCAGGGAGTAATAGAAGTTCTGTGTATCTGGCCATGGTGCTCTTCGTGCACTTATTGCTCCTCAACAATGATAGTGCAAGGTTGTGAGTGTGCCCAGGACTACTCTGGGGGCTTGAATAAGACACCCTGGGCTTCAAGCTACCCGAGCCCTTATGCCAGAGGACCAAGCCCCCGCCCCCTGCCGGTCCAAGGGTACTACACTTGATCTTAGTCAAAAGGCCGGAATTTGTGAACAGTCTGCTAAAATAATCCAAGTGGAGTGCAGTAATTAATTCCTAACTGGGATGAGAAGGATTCCAAAGTAATCCTCACTGATCGATCGTGGGTAATTAAGGGTAATTTGCATGAAATAAATAGTTTTTGTGGCAGAAAGTATAATGTCATAGCTAGAAAATACAAATCTAACATAAAAGCAGAACATTGGGAATTCATCTTTAACGCGGCTAGTAGATTTATAGGATTTTGAAGTGGACGATGATATTTCCATATCTTTGTAGTGTTTATTATTATTATTATTTCTTTCACGCTGATTAAAATCACAGCATGTGGTACGTTTTACTTTCTACTGAATTTCTACTGGTGATTACAAATTTAAAATAAACCTTCAAAATTAGCATTAGGAATTTATCTCGGTCAGTGAGGAGATCACATTTATCCAAAATCCTCACCACATTGTATACCCAATTCACTGCACAACTAGGGTATAAGACCCACTTATGTATTGACTAATGACTATTGGCATGTGGCAGCATGTCATGACACGCGAGAGCGTCATACAGGAAGTAGTGGGAAAGAACTGTCTGGTATAAACGATCCCATCCATAAATTTACTTACACTGAACTATAAAATAGATGGTTACAAACTGATGATGTGGAACATCAGTAGTAATAATAACTTTCCTTTTTTATGAACCTTATTAGGTAATGACTACTCAGTCCCATCACATATATCCCCTTACTACGTGAAAAAGCCTTCGTTGTGTGGTCTTGGTAAGTCTTCTAATGTTCCTCAATACTTTTTGACTTACAAAATGTTTATTTTCTGATGAGGGAATGCAATACATAAACAGTTATAAATCGTATATGTAAATGAAATATGGGCAGCAGTGATCTGCATTGGGAGGTATGTCAGAGAATGAAACAATATTTCCTGGCAATATACACTTGTTTTTTTGCTATCTATGGGTTTTGTAGTTAGTTGTTGAAAGAGTAATCTTTTCTGCGTCTGAATAAATTGTGATTTTGACAAACAGGACTCCTAAAAGATTTACAATTACATTACCAAATTCTGGAAGAACGTGATTACTATAATAGCACTGTGAAAAAAAAACAAAGGCAAGCTAAAAGATGGGTAAAACATTTTTATTATCAGCGGCAAATCAAATTTTAAGGCAGTGTATTTTAATCTATAAAAATGAGCGCATGACCACTTATTGAAAAATGCCTTGCCACACTTTATCATCTGTTACACAGTCTTCAGCAGCTGTGCTTCTATTGGACATGAGATGCTCATGACCCCCGATATGGACTTTTTCTTTATTGTTCACATTCACATGAGTCTGATGCTTGCAGTGGCCTCATTCCAAGTGGACTCTTTATGAGTGGGCAGATAAGAGTTACACTGGACTATCTATCACTGTTCTTCATGTTTTTGTCCAACTTCTCTCGATCTACTCACCTGGCAATCTTTATTAATATTAACCATCTCCCTCTCTTACAGGAATGGTAATCTCATTGCATCTGACCCACCCCATGACCACTTATCTCCTGCTGTAACTAAAGTGCTGTATGTCACTA
This sequence comes from Spea multiplicata, assembly GCA_009364415.1. Lineage (NCBI taxonomy): Eukaryota > Metazoa > Chordata > Amphibia > Anura > Pelobatidae > Spea > Spea multiplicata. Next base: position 18,221 of record VKOC01023204.1, read on the forward strand.
TCCTGCCTGTGTCATACCCTGCATATTTCAAAAGGTTGGAAAACCTGCATCCTATATGCAATCACCTTATCTGATCACTTGTGAGGTAGCCTTATACATTCATAGGCCTCATTTGGAAACAAGCTTGCTTGGAAATGTAGCTGCAGTGCCCTCATCCCAACTGGACTCTTAATAAGTGGACAGGTAAGAGTTACTCTGGATTTAAACTGGAGGAAAACTTCAGGGAACTGCAAAACCTTCTCCTTGTGCAATCAACAGCCATCACACCAATCAACCCGTTTGCCTCTACAGATGAGGTTCCTCACTTCCTCCTCAACCACCACATAGATTGTAAGTTTGCAAGAGCAGGACCCTCTTCTCCTTTTGTCAACTCTACATATCACTCATTAACAAGAACTAAACCATTAAACACATTGAAGGTAATTGATACAAAACAAAACTTTTAGCATCAACTGAATGGAAAGACGATCATCACAATATTTGAAAGAATCACTTAAAACTATCTCTATCCATTATTTGTCTGTCATATCTATGTACCTATATGGGACCCAATGGAATACACCTACATTTATTAAAAGAACTTCAGAGTTTTCTGGCAACATTGTTAGCAGACATATTTAACTGTACTATTGACAGCAGTAGTTCCAGAAGACTGGAAGGTAGCAAATGTAATACCACTTCACAAAAAAGTAGCAGGGAAGACAGCATAGAGAATTTGTCAAACAAACATATTTTATATTTTGAAATAATAGACCAACAACGAGCAACATATAGAGCCTTTCCAGATTTCAGTAAGACATTTGATATTATATCCCCCGTAGAAGACCTATTAGTTGAACTGTTTGGGATTGGGGGTTTAAATAGTTCAGCGGTTAAGGCAGAAGGTTGTAACTAATGATGTATATAAAAAAAAAGGTCTTGCTACTAATAGGGTACCTCAGGGATCAGTACTGGGACCTTTTTTTTTTTTTTACATTTTTATTAGCGATTTTACAAAAGTCTTAATGGTAAGATATGTCTTTTTTGCAGATGATTTATTAGTGGTGGAACAATCCAAATGGCAGAATTACTCAGTAAAAGAATGTTTGAGATTGTGGCAGCTGCAGTTTAACATTGATAAATTTGAAATACTGCACTTGGGACATGAAAATTCTAAGGCGGAATTTAGCATAGGCACTGCTCTGTCAATGAATACAGAAGAGAGGGACTTAAGGACGTTAATGCAATAAAGTGTCAAAAAATCAAGCAGGGTGCTGTGTTATATAGGTAGAGCCTTTCATAGCAGAAGAAGGCAGGTGGTTATGTTACTTTCCATAACGCGGGTCAGACGGAGAGTGCGAGCGTCAGTGAAGACAAGACTCTACGAAAGGTACGATAGAGGGGATGGACGAAAAGCATTAAAAGCTGCATAGATGAAAGGAGAATGGATGGGGTGTAGTGTGTGTATATGTAACCTGAAGAAGTTTTGCTAATTATATGTATTCAGAACACTAAAATGAAGCCCAAAGTCCATATGTTTCTATAAAATAAAGTAATGGAACTGGTGGCTCTGTGATCTCCAGCAGAAAATATTACTAATGTTTTAAATATAATTAATACTACTAAATCATAAGCCTTTAGAAATCTTGCCAACTATTTTCTTTTTATTCTTGGTCAAAATGCAACTACAATTGTTTCTTTTTTGTCTTTTGGCTCGTCTGTAGTGGGTTCCTTAGCATAGTCTGCATATAAGCTTGCTTTCCTCAATTTTTTTCTGATTTTTCCGCATACATATAAGTTACTCATACAGACAGTGAGCACAGTACTACTAAGGGGTTCACAGAAAGCGAGACATGAAGCCCAAAAGTCTGTGCATAGCGAATGTAAAGGCACAGCAAGCTAATGAAGAATTTATATTAAATGTGAGTACTTTTACATGTATTCATAAAAAAAACAAAACACTTATTCTTGAAGAAGCCAATCAGTGGTGGGAAAGCACTCAAATTGAAATCAGTGGAGTTGACTGGTGGTAAACAAATCACATGCAATGAGATATATTGTTCTGAACACATCTCCTGCAGAGAAAACATCTGGGAGGTGGGGAAGGATATGTAAGGATTATTCCTCGATGTATTTTCAAAAGGGACACAACGGAGTGTCCCTTTAAATAAAATTAGGAAGAAAGACTTCAATATTTTAGGGAGCAGAAGACAGGAACCCAAACAGGTTTTAGGGTTCAAGTAAGATTCCACAGGAAAAGGAAAAAGAGTAGCTACAAACAGGGCTGGTGCAAGGATTTTTGCCACCCCAGGCAAAACATAATTTTTGCCGCCCCCTGGCTCCACCCCCACAAGCCCCCCTAACTGGCTGACTCGCTCCCACTCCTCCCCATAGTGACCTCTTACTTAATGACCACGGCCAGTGGCTGCGTGCCTCCCATCAAGTGACCGCGAGCCGATTCTAAGTGACCGCGGCCCTGGCTACACATAAGAAGCACACTAAACGTGTTCGGTGGTTGCGTTTCTGTAACTTTCACTTTACATAATAGGAGTCAACTCCTGATTCTGCAGAAAGACAGATAAGGTTTTGAGAACTTTTGAGGTTAATCACATTTCTTGAAGCAAACATTCAATTTGTAACTGATTTTAGAAGGATTTGAGAAGAAGTAGTCTCAATATTCCATAAATTACTGAAATGCCTCGCTATATTGATAAGATTTATATATTGAATCGGTTTTAACAGCTAAACATAAAATATAAAATGTATCGAAAGTTTTTACTGACCATTAAGCATTTATTATATTTTATATGTGTTCCTGATACATATAACACCTTAATATAAAAATATGTAAAAAGATACTAAAACAAAGGATACTTGCTTGTTGATTCTGAACATGTTTGTTGTATTGATTTGTTGATATTTGTTATTGATTGATATTTGAAGGCTACTAAACATATAAAATCAATTTGTTAAAATGATACAAGGGAAACAGCAAACAAAAACATGCTGAAATAAAGAATGAAGAAACACTAATTCTCTTTTTTTCCTGACTGAATGATATGCAAACAAATAAATAACGAATTGAAATAAAGTTGCAAAAATGTACATTTGACCTCCTTTTAATGGGGTACATGGTAGGCCTGGTTGGTTTCTTGTATTGTATCTACTACATTGAGTTAAGACCTCCAGAGAATTACTCCTTTATCCTGTTTGTGGGTGGCCCTTACTAGGGATCGGAGGGTTGTTTCTGTTATCCATCTCTGACCACTATCGGAAATAATGGGTGACACAGTACACAGCCAGTAGATGAAAATGCCAGGTGTGAGATGCTAGTTATACATTTTTTGATCTGTTAACCAAGGACTCTGATCTGTGCTTTTTCCTTTAGTTGTTTGGACAAAACTAGCTTTGGAAGAAGGACTATTGTGTTTTAATGCCCTTCAAATAAATAGATCTGTTCTGCTGTGTTCACATCTCCTGTTCTCGTGATCTTAATCAATATTCTGTCCTGAATATATCTTCATTCTCTTCACCCTTGCCTTAAAAAAGTTGTCTGAACCCAGTGCTTACATGACCACCTGAACAACAATGGCAAATTACCAATAAGGGAGAGATACTTCTATGGGGAGCAATAACATTACCAGGTTTGACCCAGAGGCTCTAGGTGAATTTCTGCTTCCTTGGGTCTCTTGATTACTCTCCATACCCCCCCACACACACACAGACACCCAATTCCACTATGAACCCTTGTAATGCACTCTAGGGCTAGCTTCATCCTTGTATGAGGCTACCCTTTCCTCATTAAGCCACCCCTTAGTAATGAAGAGTGCTCCTGGTAGCTCTGTGCATGTTCCCAGATCTAGAAGGTCCAAGAAGCTAAAATACCATTACCATGTATCTGTTTAGTTCCCTTTAAAATCAGAATTTGGTTGAAATAGGGCAGATACACTTTTACACTTTATAACATCCCAAACATGTAAACATAAATAGAATTAAGATAGCTGTTCTAGTCTTTATACCAAAAGCATCACAGCTTTCCCTTTAAATATGGTATAGGAGCATGAATACACGGCCACACAAGTGTCAACCAGGACTAACATTTGCCAAGACTCATCCACACTCGTCCAGCACTTCTTAGTAAAAAGGACATTATGGAACTGGAAAAAGTGTAAAGGCGAGCTGCAAAGTTAATAGGAAGAATTGAACACCTTGGCTCTGAGGATAGATGCAGCTGTCCTAGCATAGACTCAACTAATTTTAGTTTGCATTCATTGCTTTGGAGTGGAAATTTCATATGATGTAATAATGCCCCCCCCAAAAAAAAAAATCTACCCTGTACAGCTCACAGAGTATCAAGAAGCCAGCAGGGTGGGCTTGATGAATGAAAAAAGAGGAATTTCAAAATCCTTTTAATCTCAAGAATTTTAAAGTCTCTCCCTTCATCTGAGAGATGTGCAGTCCTTGCATAGTGTGAATACCATGAAAATAGCAAGAATTTACCTAAAAGAATAAAACAGATATTTAGAGCAGCCTGCAAACCTATGTAAACAGAGATCTAATCATACTCTTACATAGCCTTCGCATTTAGCCCTGTGATTTCTAACACAGCAAATGTCAAGGCCTGAGTAATATGAGATTTTTGTTTTATGAAAATGATTGTTTCTGTTTGCTCTTTTTATCATCTGTGTCCTAAATGTCTCTGAGTAAAGGTGCATCAAGCGAGGTCACTCAAAGGTTACTCAAATAGTAAATACATTGCATGTAATGAGGTCATCCAAGGATAGTTCATTACCTGTAGATTTTCAGAGCCAGTAAATGCAGGCAGCAAAGGCTGATCCACAAGGTGGGGGGCGGTGGACCCAGTGCTCCTTGCCATGTTTTCTTCAGAGTTTTTTTGGTTGTTTTTTTTTAACTTTTTTGGCTTCAGCACGTTTCAATTATTTACTTTAAGCTTAAAGCTTAAGCAATGATATACTTAAAATTCAGCCAGTTAATACTATAGTGGAGCAGTGTTACACTAGAACTGGTGTCACCTATTCACAATCCTAGCACTGGTTCGCTATCAAATGTTTTCTTTTACTTACCCTGGAACTGAATCTTGATAGCTTCATGCAAAAACCCATTCATAAATATCAATGTAACAGGACTTGGGTCTGTATTTTTACTGTTGTCATATTCCTCTTGTTATGTTATTGTTACTTCTGTTACTATATTGTATCATGGTTTCTGTATCATAGCCCATTGGCAGTAGGGTCCCTTCCTTTGACATTAATCGATCTACTCCTGTGAGTCTCCCCGGTGCCTACATGACCATGTGCAGATTTCCCAAGTCAAATCAGAGCCACCATTCTGGCTCGTCCCAATGTCTCACCTTCCCCAGGCTCTACATTAAATGAACAATCCCTTGTCATGTTTGACACTTCATTGACTGTGAACAAATGAGTAGAACCGCTCTATGTCCTGTGCGTTTACCCAGGGGTGTATTTACCTTTGGGGTTGCCATAGGCCCAACTTTGGGCATCTCCCCAGCTGCCTCATCTGCGGTCAGTATCCAGAATACATTGAAAGGCATCCAGTGCCTGAGACGACATGCTGAGATATGATGGCACAGCCTCAATAGCATAAATAGGTCAGAAATCAAAGACCCCCCTTGTAGCCAGCAAATTGTGCAGTTGGAGACAGGGGGCTTTGTTAGCCCACGAGGACAGTCTGCCCCCATGCTGGTTTAGTAGCAGGGGGGCTGCACTCCTCATGGACTTGCTGCCCTAGGCCACAATACAGTACTACGGTTACCCAGATTCACAATAGTCTGATTGGTGTGTGTTGTTGCTACTGGTAGTACGGTTCTTTGGGAGACTTTTCCCTGGAGGCGCACTCTTACCCCAGGAACCACATCAGCTAACCATTTTTTAGTGTATGCCTTCGAAAATATTTTGCGCTCCTACAGAAATAAGACATCAAGCACTAAAATAAGGACAGAGGGATTTGGGTCAAAAAGAGGGACTGCCCCTTCTAAAGAATGAAACTTAAAGAGGTATTAGTTAAGTAAAATTATAATAAAAGGGCCCATTTTAAAATAACAAAGATACCTACTATTTATTCTTGTATGTGTGTGCGCTGTACATGCATATGAAATGAAGTACACAGACAGCCTATCATAAATAATATGTAATTTATTCAATATATTAATACATGCTCATAAAAACAGTTTACTGAGCATGTACAATACATGTATGAATAACCGCTAAACTAGGTGAGCTGCTTTAAGTTGAACCATTCTGCCCCACTATATGAACTTCATATGAAACCCCCCTGGATTAGTTAGCCCTGCATAACAGATAAAACAGTGAAATATCATCTTTTTAACTATGCAGAACACAGGCGCAATTTAACCCTTTCTGTAGATGGTTAGCACTTAATGCATAATTAAGTTGCTAGGTTTAAATGGTTCAACTCACCATAAGTTACCTACGGCGTACTGTAAAGTAATAAATAAAATAATTTAAAAAAACATTTCACTACTGGTAACATTGTTAGAACAATATTACGGCCTTCCATTTTCAAACTATGCGACTAAATGTACTCACCAAGCTTTTCTTTTAAAGCTTATTTGCCAATTTCAGTGTTATCATGGTAGGCGAGCATGGCTGAGATTGGTTGGAGAGTACATAGTAAAGGGACTCCTATAGCATTGCCTAGGAGAAGTCACTTGAAAGCTCTCGCATCTTAATAGTCTTTGCCGATACAAAAAAGCTTTTGTAATAAAAAACAAACTATGTTATGGACAGAATTAACAATAAATGTTATCTTGTGTCCAGCTGTGACCAACTCTGGTCAGCTCTATAATCAGTATGCAATGTGATCCTACTTGACAAGTAAAACGTTTAATCCTTCCATAACTGATGAGTTTTACTAGCAAATGTAGATTTTCTAATCATAAAATGCTCAGGAGTTGCTAAAATATAGATTTCTTTGACTATGGGAGGACAAATACAATTTAATGTTGAAAGGGTATTTTTATGGGAGACTGTGGGGCTTAGGAATTATATGGAATTGTTTGAAGTTTTTTACCTGGTTCCATAACACAAAAACAAAGTTTCCTGCTGATTTTGACATTCTATTGATTTCAGAATTTTTCCGGCTATTCATAACCTCCGATGTTTTTTTAGTGTTGGATTATTTGCTACCATTCTTTTCAATGATTCTTTCCACTTTTGTATGTCTAAGGGCTAGGAGGGCGCTGGCATCATCACGCCCAGGCAAAAACCCAGCCAAGTACCCCATTAACACTGCACATCAAAATATGTATGGTATGCAACATGATTCCATCAAAAGGGGGCTGCATAGAACAGGGGTCTCATGATAAGAGCAATATACAGACATTGTGTAAATGCTACATGTAATCCTTGTTAGGCTTGTGTAAAATATACAGAAAGAGGTTCGTAGTAGTGACTCAAAATGTCCAAATGGGTGCAGCACAGGGCTCAATCAACCACCTGGCCAACCCTCCCCTGCTTCGATTTATTAACCCCCTTAATGACAAAGCCCGTACATGTACGGGCTCAAAATGCATTGTTTTCAATGGGTTTAGGGACCGCCCATTGTCCTTAAGGGGTTAATTCTATATTTACATTTGTTTTAATATCCATAATAGTGTGAAACAAAATGTATGGAGGGAGGGATGGCATTTTATTAAGTCCTAGCAGTTGGTTGTTGAGCGTTACATTTTGTTTAGTAACAATCTTTCCAAGGGCTGCACGCCAGTTAGCATTGTGTCTTTTACTCCTACTGGTTATGCGTGTATGTCGGCACTTTAATGCACATTACAGCACTTTATATTTATCCTTAGAGTGCGAAGCTTGTTTTTGTACATTTTATTTAGTCCGGATAGCTGAGACTTAAAATCTGCTATGGAGCAAACGTGGAAATGCTGTATGTTAAAATGGATCATGGTCACTAAAAGCCTGTGCACTCTAACTCCCTGTGTAGTCAATCCATGTAATACAAGCGATTAGAGAATATTTCAGCTTCTTATGTCACTTACATCTTATTTACCAACATGAAGGAGCTATTACAGATCTAAACCTAAACGCAAAGGGAAACCATTCTATTTTCAATTTATCACACTTTTGAACATTTACTAACATATTTTCCACCAGTAATTTTAAACAGATCATCCTTGTATTTATACAGGAATCGTAACTGAAACACCCAGTCCAGCATTTAATAAATAGCCCCAATAGTGCTGTATAGAATAATTTAGTACATTGAGTAACTTAGTACATCTTCCCCACTAGTTTAACAGGTGTGCACATTAATAGTGCATATTATTATTTTTATTATTATTATTGTTTGTTTTATATATATAGCGCCATCAGATTCTGCAGCGCGGTACAAAGGATATTATAGTATTTTAGATTTATTTTCTATTATTTTCTTCAGACATGTTGCTATATGTTATTCTATATGGTTAGTTAATTCATTAAGGTTAATTCATTATTAAATGGAATTAAATAGATTAAGATATAATTTCTAATTATGTGAGTATTTTTTCTTTACCATTAGAGAAAGTTTATCAATATTGACAAAAGTCAATATTATTGACCAAGAAAAATATATATGATATCTGTATGTATATATATATATATAATATATATATAATATATATATATATATATATACTGTATATGTATACCCTTGCTTTACATATGCTATAAAAAAGTTAGCATATGCTTCTGTGCAAAGATCCGTTTGTTGATCATACATGATTCAGCTGATTGGAATCAACAGCAGTGAACAGGTTAAGTCTAATAGGAAAAACAAGAGTCACTTTGTCACAATGACCTGGTGCCATCTGGTAGGTTTACACATTATGTCTATTAAATGTATTTTCATCAGTACAACACTGTTTCACCAGAAACGTCTTTCCAAATTTATATCAATCACATTATTTCTCAATGGGGGGGGAAAAAAATACATTTTCAAAACTCATAACATTTTAACTATTTAAATGGCTACACCCCCCTCAGACACTCAAATGGTTAGATCCAGCTAATATGAATAATAATTTGCTACCAAGAATGTCACTCAGCTGATGTAGCTAGGCATGTAACTTAACCGCTTTGACGTGTTTATTTAACTATGTGTTTTGTCCCTCTTGTGTCAGACAATTCAAATATAATTTTACTAAATAATTCAAGAAAAATGTTGTTGTGACGATGTTCTATTTTAGAAAAAGAAACAAGATTACATTGATTTTTTCCTATAAAAAAAGCAATTAAGAGGTTCCGTTTATTCTTGGGTTATGTAGCTTTGTAAATTCTCATCTTGCCTGCGAAATTATAGCTTCCTGAATTTGCCGTGTTTTTCCTTTCAATAAAAGGCACAGAAGTTAAGGGAATTTGAGACATGTTATTGTGTTTCTTTTCTCATTTTGTTTTAAAAAGGGAAAATAATGTAATTTCAAAAAAAATGTAATTTCAAAACGAGAAGAAATACAGGAGGCCAAAACTAGAGGTTTACATTACCGGGAGGGTAGTGAATAGGTTGCGCAGCCTTCTAGCAGAAGTGGTTTAATACAATGAAGATTTAAACATGCAAAGAAAAGGCATATGATTACCCTTAACATAAGACAAGACCAAACCCTAAATAAGGTTTGACATTTTTACAATAGGAATAAAATGGACAGATTCTATGGTTCTTTGTATCTGTAATTTCTTTTTTTATATTATCTATAATTATTTATTATTATTATTATAATTATTATTTTCAATATTGAGCTAATGCATGTTAGATATACGATATTCTTCACAATATTGGTAGCATTCAAAGCCACCCTGTTATCTGCTTTGTCTGTTCTCAATCAGCATTTGTGAATTAGCCAGACAATAACGTGTGTTCATCAGAAATATTAAGTATTTCTTAACGTATGATTGTTGTCTTTTTTTCATACAGGCAGAAACAACTAAACTAAAAACATAACACATCTTATTCTTTTATTGCAACTTTCTATTTTATTGGAAGAGGCTTTGCTATGTACTACTGAAACTCAAAGGGTTAAATAATTTGGCAGCTGGTAGGATAGCTTATAAGTGTTAAGTCTTTCTCAAACTCGTTGAAAGATTGTAACCAGTGGATTGTGGCATGGGCAAAACGGGCCACTTTTTGTGGGGATCTCTGCCCTGGCACTCAGCAGACTAGCACTAGGCTGGCAGCATATGGTGTGGTGCGTGAAATAGTGATTTATAAAAATAGTGATTTATATTTAATATTGCCAGGGTGTTCGTTTTAGTGTGTATATATACTTTTTTATATCGCGGGGAGCCAAGGTCATACCCATTATGATTGTTCAAGATCTGCCCCTCAGCTAGTAACGGTTCTAAACTTTTAAAAAGGGAGTTGAACATAGTCCAAAAAACCACACACATACATGTGTATATACATATATATTATATATAATATATATTATAATATATATATAATATATATATAATTTATATACACATACTTATATTCTCTATATGTATTGAGGCACAATAAGAAAACGATAATACGATAATAGCAACCTCAAGTGGGTAATGTGATAAAGGGGACATTACAGTGCTAGAAGTGACTGAGACAATGTATATCTTACTTTGGTGTGTATGTCAGTGAAGGAAACATCTAATTTGTCGTATTATTATTTTACAGAGCCTATGTTCTAAAGTGAGAGAATCATATCGCAGAATGACATAAGAATGTATTGGTTTCTTACACATGTAACCTCCCCACGAAATAAGATACGAAAAATACATACCTGTAAAAATTGGGGGGTCCTGCTTCTCTTACTCCAAATGTGCCTTGTTCACCTTCCAAATAGTATGGCACTTGCTGACCATGGTGGTGGAGAAAGGGCGAAAGCTGGGGTCCTGTCTGAAGGAACACTACCGGGCTTGGAGGAACATTGTTCAGGGAATGAAGTCCAGCGAGGCTGCTGGATCCAAACGTTTCAGAACTGGCTGCATAGCTTAAGCTGGCAGAGCTATAGACTGGGGCAGCAGCTGCACCAAAGTCATACGTTGTCCCCTCTGGGTAGTTAAAAATCCCCGTCCTGTTGTTTTCCACGTACATTTCACTGAGTTGTCTTTCTAGTGGGATTTTCAACGGTGGTCTGGATAAGTTCTCCAATTCGGATGATTGTATCTGGTGCAACAAGGTGACTCCTTGAGCTTTGCTGTGTAGGGGCATGGTCATAGCTATTAGCAATTACAATAGGGCATGGCTGTCCACTCTCTATTCATCCAGGGTGGGGAGTCCGCACGAAGATGACCACCTGAGAAGAGAGCACAAACTGATATGAGCTCCAGTAGAAAGCATATTACAGATCATGACTGCACAGGTATTCAGCAAGCTCCGAAGAGGAGGAGGGTACAAGTGAGAACAGTGTACACCAAAAAAAAAAAAGCTGTCTCTTCTCAACGGATTCTCTCCCTCTAAAATTTGGCATTTTCATTTAACTTAATATGAATTACAAATGCGTTGGCAGGATACCAAGTGCTGCTGTATTTATTTGACAGTGGTTGAGAAAACATCAATATTTATTTGCTTCTTTAACCTGTTGCATGCTGGAGTGGGGAACCATGCATATGGTTGCCATACGTTGAATAACTAGTTCTCCATTGAACTAGTAATGTTGTTCACAAAATTAAAAAGGAACCGAGAAAGGTTTAAGTCACCTTTATTTTCACCAGTCGCCCATGATTTTAATGTCTGGATCTTAAATGTTCAAATGTGTGCCAGTTTTCTTGTTTAACTGAATGTGTTAAGAAATACTCTAAGTTATTACACTGACCCTGACTCGGTTCTAGCTAAGATATGACAGAGGAGAATCAGCTTGTATGTATGGTACATATACTCTGTGTTCACAGCCCCCTGGCCTTGAAAGTGTTTTTGCTCAGTCTCAGTCTTCTGCATGAATGCGTTTAACTCTTTCAAAGAGAACTAAAAGCTTCCGATAAAAAAATGATATCTACAAAACACGTTGTAAAAAGAGATGTGAATATGTGCTAAACTTGGTATTGCTTCTAACGCTATGCATAGCTACATAATGTAAGAAAACTAACAAAAGCTGCGCTTATCTTCCATATCAAAGCTAACACTGCTTGTATAACTAATGAACGCAATCTGAGGTTATGTTTATGTAGTTTTGCCAAATTGTATTAAAGTTTGCTTCTTCTTTATGGGAATCAGAGTTATAGCAGATTTCAGATATAGCACATTTACAAAACTACTTAAGTATCCTAGGAGCACATGCAACAAAGCAACATCAATGATGCTTTTATAAAGTCTAGATGACAGGGAATTGGCCCTCTGCCTAATTAACAGTCAATTGGAACCGAAAAAAACCTATGGGAATGAGGGTACACACTTTAATATACTTCCTGGACTTGCATAAACATAAATAAGACGCATGAAGAGAGACAGATATTCATTCTTCATAAATTAGATTTTAGAATAATTGAATACCCCTAAGGGATACAATCATTAACCAAGAGATTTCACGTTCACACTTATGAATGCCTCCTGGAAGCCTTAAGTATGTAAAGTGATTTCGCCTACCTAATTATGTGTTATGCAAGATCAGCTCAGGCCTTCTTATAGGAAAAGATGATTGGGTTGCTCTAATTTCGCTCCGGGCAATATGATTTCCAGCATGGCCCCTTATTTGCCCCATAAAATGTTCTAATACCTTTTGTGTAATATAACCCCATCTCCTACTAGATTGTAAGCTTCTTACCTTCTTACTTATTGTTGCTATAAGCCCAAATTGTTATGTGACGGACCGCTTGTTATGGGAAGTCAGGATGCGGGAATGGATGCGTTCTATGAAAGCATGAGCTTTTAAGGAATTTGTGAAAATAGTTTTGGAGGGACAATTAAGCTGGGTGGTTTTGACTGACTTGGTAGCCAAACTGTTCCTCAGGAGCATTGTAAAAATGCATTGACAGCTGCCTAAGGTCAATGAAAATTTGAGAAAAATAACTCCACATTTCTATATACAGTTTTCCGCTTATTTTTGTGTGAACTAAATAGTCTTAGACCTTAGAAAATCTCAGCTCACAGGATGCTCTGAGAATACGGATAGCCAATTATAATCGTTTAATGGAGTTTTGAAACACCTAACTTGTCAAGTATCTCTTTTGATAGATCATTGCTTCAGTCCACCAGAAGGACTGTGTGACAACCTATGAGAAGAGGACCAAACAACTCCTTTCATAAACAGCAAGTTATGGTTTGTGAAAGACCTCAAATGGAAGTTTTCATTAGGGGGCATGTGATATCTGACATAAAACCATTATTGAGCCCCACACTAAAAACTACTTGTCTGTGTTATCATTGTTTATTAATTTAAGCTATTCAGATTTTTGTTTCGGTCTGACAGCATGTCACCCCTGAAGGCATAACCAGTAGCTCTCAAACCAACGCAAAGCAAGTATGGTAAAGGTCTTTTCGTTCAAGGAATATATTCATCAGAGTTTGTAGGGTTTTTTATTTTCTATTATTACATTTACTCCTTGATAGCAAGATAAATTGCAATGGATTCTTCTTAGTACAACATTGTATAAATAAAATAAGGAAAACATGTTTATACGTTCTAATTTTCCAATTCCAAATCTGGTTTCAGATCTTGTCCATAACTTAAAAAGTATGTTTGCATCACCATGCTTTTCACTAGTCAATATTCATTCCAAGTAATTAACTTATTACCACAAGGTCAATTGTGGCCAAGTTGGTCATTTCTTTAGGGTAAATCAATGTTTATTAATCATATTTCAGCAAAAATAGCCAGCAAAAGGGTACAGAAATAAAAAGAAGGGGGGGAGGGAGCACGGATTAGGGTACAGTCCAAGGCCATCACGGCATATGCAGTATGAAGGGAGCCCAAGTGAGGAAATAATCAGCATGGAGGGCATACATTCGTGAACAATACGTCTGGGACGACATAAGGACAATGGAATCGCAATGGACCAAACAAAATAGTTAACGAGATAAACGACATCGTCGTGGCCCGTGACACAACAGGATGCGGTGTGTGTGGAGGACCTGGAGTGACTCGGGACCGGCGAGTCCGGGAAACAGCGGAGGTGGGGACAGCTAAGGCCCAACTCAATATGGAAGGTGAAAAGCGACCAACATCGAGGGGAAATCGGAGCTTGGCCACATTGTAGCGGAAGAGGCACCTCCAGTAACATGTAGAGAGAATCAGGTAAGCTCGAAGCGGTAGAACGCGGTAGAACGCGGTACCGTGACGGACCAGGAAGGGACAGTAATACAAAGGATTCAGGGAGGGGAAAGGGAGACAAGAAGTAGAAGGAAGGAAGAAAAAAAAAAGGAGACGGGGTAAGAGATGGGAGGGACTGGTCATTTCTTTAAACTATTGAAAACTATTGAAAAATTACCCTTGGTCAAAAGCAAATAAAGGGACACTCCAGCCATCATATGCACTTTACCTCAGGTCTCTTCAAATGTTTGTGTTGCCCATTTTGCATATGCATTGGGGGGATTCTGCAGAAACCATCCATATGCATTTGCTCCCTTCCCCACCCAGCTATTTGCCATGCAGGGGACGTGTTCAGCCAAACACACTTCTTTCAAGTGATATGCTTACCGCAGTCAGCTGCAGTGCTGGCCCAGTGAATGCTCCGGGGGAGGAGTCAAACCAAATTAACTAGAATGATTTCAATAAGTGCACTTTCCTGGCACGGATTGTCTGTAACTTTTTCCTAAGGTTAGTTATATTTTTTTTTTTGTAGGTTTAATGAATGCATATAAAGGTACTTACAAAGTACTTCCATATGCATCTAGTGGGCTCACTGGGATACAGGAGGGTCCCTTTAAAGATAACATGTTGCTTTTTCAGATGGTTTATTCTGGTTTAATTGGTCAAAATTAGCAACAGGTAGCTTAGCAAATGCAGTGCAGGACTCACTTGACTCAGATGGACGATTCGGGCGTCTTTTGTGAAAGTTGACACCTTTAATTGTGCCAACATAGAAAAAGTTCGGTAAGTTATGGGGTCCTCAGAGGTCTCTTTTAAAATGAAAGCAGCGAGTTTTAAAATTTTCAAACGTTCTCATGAAGTTTCAGGTCTAATTCCAGACTAATGTGTTCTAAAAGTGGATTTAAATCTAGATATATATGCTATTAAAATTCTCAAGAGACATACAGCAATATATTTAAGATTTATTGCTTTTGGTGCACAGAAACGCTATGAGAAAATGCATTGCGAGTCTCAAGCAAGTGGTCTTTGTTTTTTCTATTAAATGTTCATTTATTTTTGTAAAAATATGGTCTGAATATTAATGTTCTCAACTGTGTTTTCTATATTTTATTCAAAATCCATCATTTTATTTTAGTAAGATGATGATTTTTTTGCCAGCAATGGGATGTTAATATTACAAATCATGTTTCAGCACTAAATTACTCGCTAAATATTTCTGAACCAGTGAAACTGTCTGGTCCCAATTTAATTGGCTTAAAGGCAGGAACAGAATAATTTATATTTGTTAAATTCATAATGTGGCGAAATTGCAAATAATGAAGGGTGGATTAGCAGTTTTTTTCTCCATAAAAAATGTATCTCACTCAAATCATACAAAATCTACCAGCAACTTGCAATTAATGTTACTACAGTCTGTCAGTAATCCACTGACATAGAATATGCACTGATTACAGGCATACCCCACATTAACATACACAATGGCATCCAGAGCGTGTATGTAAAACAAAAATGTAAAAAACCTTTGTTTTTTAATACTTGTACCCTTGTTATTTGCCTCTTGCGTTTACTATGTGTAAAACAATACACCTCACAAACAGGTTCCTGTTCTAAATTGTACATAATAACATGGTTTCTGCAGTGGTGAATAAATATAGGAAGCGGAATTGGGTTCCGTGTTGAGTAGCTTGGTGTAAATACCAGTAGTTTTGACAATACATCTCCAATGACAACTGGATTAACAAGGAGGGCTGTACTTCAGCCGGCCAAGGAGCTCTGGACTCCCTGCACCCCCCGATGATCAAGTGTTCTGTAGTGACATCTTTCCACTGTATGGTTAATATGACATCATAATTGTCGTTTTATTGATTATGCCACAAAAAGAAATCAAGGGAGCTGGGGAAGAGGGGTCTATATGCTTTTGCAATTGGGATCACCAAAAGAGGTCCCACAACACTCATGCAGTTGTGTAGTGGAGAGGAACTCAAGCAGGGATAGATAAAGTGCCAGTACAAAGACACAATGTCTGTGAGAAGGTTTGGGAGGGATGCTAAGGCACCGTAAATGCCACTTTTAAAAATAATTATGCTACAATTAGTTATAGAAACAACATACAGACAAGACATAAGCAATTTAAAGGTGAACACAATTTAACTGGGATTGTAAAATAGCTTGTAGAAGAAAAAGCTTAATTCCTAACACCTCATTATTTCGCCAATGGTTTGTTGTTTCTATGGAATTACAATTATGAAACCAGGTTATTGAAAATCCAGACGCATTACCAACTCGTGATATTTTTGTTTTTATTCATTCTTAAATGAATTTGCTTAAAGAAATATTGTATTTCATAAATTTTGTATCATCAATTTATATTAAGGTTTACACATCAAATGGTGGCACAACGTAAAAAGAGTATAGTTATACAATAAGAGATAAATAAATAATGTAATGTGGGTGGGGTTAGTGATGTAGACCTGACCAAAAGCACCACTGTCATCCACATTCCTCAGAGGTGGTCATCCTTGACTGACCATAGAAACCCGGCAGCGAAGTGCATAGAAGTGCCGGCAGTGGAGGTTGTCTATGCGCATTGCGCAGACGTCCACGGCTGCCCTGCAGCGCTGCGGGGGACCTGGATCCTAACCCTGCTGCTTACCCAGCAGGGCATAATGAAAAAGAAAAAGAACACCCGCCCGCATCCCTGCCCTAAAGCCCAAATATAGGCCTATATTCGGGCCAATACGGTACATACAATCATTACAGACATGAGCAGATTCAGAGAATTAACTCCCATTGCGGGACTGTCCCGGGCAATCCAGGACATGTGGCCCCCACTAACTACAGCCTGTATCCTGTTTCTACCTTGTACCTAGCCTCATTTTCCTAAATCTGAGATTGGCCATTCTAGATCAGTCGAAGTTTAGATTGGTACAGCATGTTGAATATAACATTGCTTGCAAACTGGAGCAAATTATTTTATTTTTCCAGATGCAAGGGCTGCGTACGCCTGATGAATGATAATTTTATTTGCTTTATATCGTATATTGGACTTTTGGGGTAAGCTGTGAGAATCTTGACTTTCTCAATGAAATTTTATAGTTTAATAATAACCGGTCTTGGTCTGTTGTTGCTTATAGTTTTTTTTCCAGGCCAAGACGCTGTGCTCTTTCTATTTTCAATGGAGTGTCATTGTCTAGTTTCAGTTGAAGAGCGGTTGGGAGCCACTTCTGAAGCAGTGCTTGTGGTTTTACGCTTTGAGGTATTCCTATAAAGCGTAAATTGTTCCTCCGGCCTCGGTTTTCGAGGTCATCAAGTTTTTTAGTCAGTGATTTGGTAACTTTTCTTTTTCAACATTTGCACCCACATTACTTGTCTCTAGTACTTAGTAGACAACATTAAAAAAACCCAACTCACATTTCCTGGTTGGTTAAATATTTTTAAATTTTATATACCGGTAATTATGTGGTTGATGCAGGGAAAACATGAGGAAAGAGTACTCTGGGCCCAAGAGCTATTTAATCCCAGTAGCTCCTGTTGGTATGAATATTAATCAGGGAGCTAGAGAAGAGATGTATCTTTAACTGGGACCACCAGAAATAGAGTGGTGTATAATTGACAGGAACACAAGCAGGAAAGTAAGTATCCTTACAGGGACAAATTGTCCATGAAATTGTGAGGCATCATGAACCACCCAAAACACCACCTTTTAAAAAGTGATACTAACATTTTCTATAGAAACATCATTCCACCAAAACCTAGGCAGAAATAGAAAGGTTAATTTGACAGGGATAACATCCTAAAACAGTCAGTGTGTACACTAAACTGTAACTGTAACCAGCCTACTAAGCAGCAGCAAACTGGGGGTCTGATTTCCCGGCAGAAAGCTAAAAACCCCCGTGAGCCTGCATGGCCTACATGTTTGCATCAAGAAAAATAGGCAGACTGCTTGAGACAAATGGTTCAGCTGTCAAATTCCATGTTTCTACTCACCTGTGGATGATAATGTGATGTCACAGCCTAGATATTTTGGGAATATTAATACGTAGATAACACGTGTGTCACAGAATCCTGGAATTATTTTTATAAAAAGATGAAAGAGTTTGCAGCATTTTACAATTGGGTTAATCATACAAAATACTTATTCAAGCAAGCAGAGGCAGAGGTATAGATTGTTCTGCTTACTGAAAATTCCCTGGTCAAAATGAAGTAACATCAGAGTAATAAAATCATAGATGAAGGGCTGAAGAAAGGATCAGCAAAGGCAGTAGGCCACAAAATTGTCTTATGTCATTTTTTAAGTGCTTGTAATTAATAAAGCCAATCCCACTTCAAAGCTAACAGAATAAGAATAATACTTCACATCATGGATTTCTGTATAAACTCAGCTTTTAATAAAAAACATAATGCACTGTTAAGTACTGAAATATGTCAGGGAAGCATTTCCTGTTTAGTAGGAGAAGTGGTAATCTTGTACTCCAAGTGCCTCTTGATCATTATAAGCGCTCTTTTCACCCCCAAATGTGCCTTTTCAGTCATAGTTTCTGTTTTTAATTATTCTACAATGCATTGTAATGTTTACCAGTCTGTCTCTCCCTGCTTTTTACCAACTGCCAATCCTTTGAAAACAATCTTTTGCCTTTCCTAAAGTGAGACAAGACCCCACAAAATCTAAACCACAATATTTGGGCTTTCTAAACAAAACTACAGAATGCAAATTAGGGTATTTGCTTACCAGGGAACTTCTCAGAGTAGGCAACCTGAATCCAGAGATTTTGGTCAGACCTGGAGAGTTCCTAGGCATGGGTATTGGTCTTAAGACTCACATAGCCTACAAGACCAAATGTAGACATTATCTGGAGTTGTAAGGAAAAATAAGAAAATGTACAAACATATAGTCATTCTGGAGAATTCTGTCCTAGGTGGACTGATACACCACTACAAATGATAACCCACAGAAGATGTATTTGGCTTGTATGATCCCCATTCCAAAACAAACATACAAGATCTATTGTGAGTCATTTCCAAACTGAGAAATTGGTTTATGTCTGTTCGTAATACAAAGACATGCATTCATTTACAACTTTTAGGCCTTTTTTATATTTGAAAACATTTTGAAAATACAAAAAATAAAAGTGATTGTAATATGGAATGTTATCTATCTTATTTATCTATTGCATTAAGGGCCGCCATACATTTAGCACCAAGTATTTTCTGGCTCGCCCTCAGTGCCAAAGAAAAATAAAAATAACCTACCTTTAGAAGAAGCTGCAGCTCCGGAGCTACAGAGCTCTGCTCAACCTGTTTGGAGATGTTTGTGACAGATTTGCCTGCTTAAAGCAGCCATTTACTGCCTAGGAAGTGCTCTGGTTGAAATGTGAGTGCTTTCCGTGAATAGGCATGAGGGAGTCTCATTAGCTGGTCATGAGTATATAGCATGTGGTTTAACAAATCTCCTGCAAATGCATAGGGGAGATTCACATGAATCCCTCTATGCATGTTTAAATGTAAAAATGTTAATTTAAAAAGGGACAATGCATACAATGGCTGTTGTGACCCTTAAAAGATCCCAATGTCCTAAAGATATGTAAACATACTGATTTGTAAATGTTTATGTTGTTGACTGTACCCTAAGTACCTTTATTTACAAAGTAGATACAGCAAACATCTTTCACTTGGATTTGTAGCCTATAAGTATATGGGAATTTGTTATAAACATGGGGCACGTTAATAATTTAAACTACTGTTGCTTGTTTCTGTGCAGTTATTTGATGACAATATGTTAAGAGGGAAAAAGGCATTATGGGAAAACAAACGATGAGCGGAAAACTTTGTCAATAATATGTTGAGTGTTAGTAGTAACTGAGGCACATCAAAAACTCCTATAGACATAGCTGAAGGCAACACTATCTCAACACTCTGCCTAGCACATCAAAAAAGTAGAAAAAATATATTTTTTGAAACATTGCTTACATTTGTAATATATCTCTGTGAGACCAATTATACAACAAAGCTAAAAGAAGGAGAAGACATAATCTACATCATAGGTTCAAAAAATGTGTTCAAGCACAGAGGCCCATTTAGAACAATTCTCAAAATGGGATTCAAACTGTCTTTATGTTTTTAAGAGTATTTCCACCTATTTATTGTACTTATTGGTCCCAAAAGCTTTTGTAACTTGGCACCTTTTCTATGCTGACCCAAAAAAATGGACTTCAACTAAAGATTCCATTTTCTGAGTGGTCAGGTACTCGTCTCACATCAGGTACTGATGTTTCACGAGAAGGCCTGGCTTCCAATCAGCGTTCCAATTCATTCCAAAGGTGTTCAGTGGTGTTTTGGTTCATCCACACCAAAAACTCTTCAAACTATGACTTTATGGTTTTTGCTTTGTGCACAGGTACACAGCAATGCTGGAACAGGAAAGGAGCTTCTCCACACTGATGACACAATGTATGCCATTGTCTATAAATGTCCTTGCATGTTGAAGCATTAACACAACCTTCATTGGAAATAGGCAGTATTCATTGTGGTAGGTATCATTTTCTTTACATCCAAACAGTAAATTGTCCCTTAACAATTGAAGAACTCAGGCCTAAGAAAATAAATTGCCTGGTGCGCAGCTGCTCAAACAAGATTTTCTTAGGTCTGATAAATTATTACCTGGAATTTCTATACAAGTGGTTTGTGTTTATGGCGATTTGCGCATTTATCCAAGTGCAGGTGCATGCCTATCCCATGCATGTTTAAATAACCTCACTGTATTATGACCATTACTGCTGTGAGACTGTTCCACGTATCCACCACCCTTGAGGTTCACAGCACCCCTATTTTCTCTGTCTTGCTCTTTGCACCTCTCTATTATAAGTTGGTGTTTTGGTTGAGAATATAGTATAGAAAGTTTAGTTTTAGAGTGACCTAAGGTAGGATTTTTTCAGTATACAAATCTGTGGCATTGCAACACCTGTTATATGTATTAGACCAATGAATGCTTAACACTGTACCTACACTCACTGACCAGTTCATTAGGTACGCCTATTCAATTGCTTGTTAACACAAATAGTTAATCACCCAATCACATGGCAGCAACTCAAGGCATTTAGGCATGTTGACGTGGTTCAAACAGAATGGGGAAGAAAGCAGATTTAAGTGACTTTGAATGTGGCATGGTTGTTGGTGCCAGACGGACTGGCCTGAGTAATTTAGAAACTGCTGATCGACTGGGATTTTCACGCACAACCATCTATAGGGTTTACAGAGAATTATCCAACAAAGAGAAAATATCCAGTGCGGCAGTTGTGTCTACGAAATTGCCTTGCTGATGTCAGAGGAGAATGGGCAGACTGGTTCAAGATAACAGAAAGGCAACCGCAAATCAAAAAACCAAGGTATGCAGAATAACATCTCTGAATGCACAACACATCGAACCTTGAAGCAGATGAGCTACAGCAACAGAAGACCACACAGGGTGCTACTCTCGTCAGCTAAGAACAGGAAACTGAGGCTACAGTTAGCACGGGCTCACCAAAACTGGACAATGGAAGACCAGAAGAACGTTGCCGGATCTGATGAGTCTCGATTACAGCTGCAACATTCAGATGGCAGGGTTAGACTTTGACGTAAACAACATGAAAGCATGGATCCATCCTTCCTTGAATCAATGGTTCAGGCTGCTGGTGGTGTAATGGTGTGGGGGACATTTCCTTGGTACACTTTGGGCCCCTTACTACCAATTGAGCATTGTTTAAAAGCGACAACCTACCTGAGTACTGTTGCTGAGTATGTCTGTCTATTTATGACCATGGTATACCCATCTTCTGATGGCTACTTCCAGCAGGATAATGCACCATGTCACAAAGCTCACATCGTCTCAAACTGATTTCTTGAACATGACAATGAGTTCACTGTACTCCAATGGTCACCAGATCTCAATCCAATATAGCACCTTTGGCATGTGGTGGAACGGGAGGTTGGCATCATGGATGTGAAGCAACTGCATAATGTCCATATGGACCAAAATCTCTGAGGAATGTTTCAAGCTCCTTACAGAAAGTATTCCACAAAGAGTGAATGCAGTTCTGAAGGCAAAAGAAGGTCCAACCTGGTACTAGCACGGTGTACCTAATAAAGTGGCCAGTGAGTGTACTTAACCACATTTTCCGAGAACCTTGCCAAAATGGCAACCATAACTTGTTTAAGCTGTCTAACACCAACAAAAGCAACATCTTCTAAATAATTGGTAACTGTCCCAGTAAGTATGAGAGGGAGAAGATAGATGAATAACCTACAGCAGGCAAACAAATAAACAAATCTTAATGAAATTGTAATTGCCACTTTTCGTTTGTTTCATTGGGGGGTCCTCCAAGAAATCAATCCGTAGAAGAAGTTGAATTAAAATGGAGAGATTCTCCTCCTCTTAGTGTAGTTAAAATGGCAGCCACATTAATGAACGAAAGGACAAAGCGGCAAAATATGTCTTGAAAACTCATTTGTACGAAAAATGCAAGTCTAATATTCACAAACTAGAGAACCCCCAATAATTACAAGTCTACATTCCCTGGTATATATATATTCCACATGTCACGTGTATGCTATATGAACACTGATAGCATACATGTGATTGGCTGATGCTACTACAATGGTTGGTCAGCAATATGTGAAACTTATGTGTGTCCTGGAAAACATGGCCACTACGGTCATCTTACTGCATATTCACAAAGTATTTCCTCCTGCTTATACTTGCTGTTTTCAGTAGGGAAAAAGGAGGAGTCAAAAAGGACATACATCTAACGCCAATGACTAAAGAATGCATTGCAAATATGCAATAAAATGCATCTACAACTGTTACCATTGACACCATTATGAATATTAATGCCATCATATTTAGCTACAAGCTAGCCTGAAGCTTTTGTATATCCCATACATCATATTTGTATAAGTAGACTACCATGATGGTATGATATAAATGACCAAAGCTGATAATACATTATTTAATATCTTTTTATTGTAGTCAAGAACTTTAACACAGCCTCACACAATTGCATTATAATGATAAATATTGCTCCTCTTGAAGATGATAAAAAGGTGATAATATGTAGTTGTTTTGTTACAAGCTGGGAATCAAGTTTCTGTCACACCTGTTGCTTTCTTTTCATCAAGTTTCCTTGACATTTAACAAATGAAATCCCTGGCCTTTTTGTTATTATTAATTGCGTTTAACCTATTCCTATGTAAAAATGTATTTTTGATGCTGAAGATGTGTTTACCAACTTTGAGAATAATTTTAAGATGTTACACCTAATGATGATTAAGTCTACTGGGATGCTGTTCCACTTTACCTACTATCCTCTCAGTAAAGTAAACTTCCTTATATTACATGTAAGCTTCTGACTCTGTAGTTATGAATTATTCAAATATGACTTATTTTTCTATAATTTCTCCTCCTTTAAAATAGACCTTCCTTCTGTACCTTGTTAAATCATTTTATATATTTAACCCCTTAAGGACAATGGGCGGTCCTTAAACCCATTGAAAACAATGCATTTTGAGCCCGTACATGTACAGGCTTTGTCATTAAGGGGTTAAATGTTTCAATCACATCTCCTCTTTCCATCAAGCATACTGAGATTCCTTAGTCATTGCTAAGGGGAGTGCCGGCACGGGAGATTGTCTAAGCGCATCATGCAGACATTCACCGGCTGCGGCAATGTACGTAGACAACCTCGGCTGCCGGGCCGTCTGCTCGATGTGCTTTAACAATATGGGAAGTCCCGGCAAGGGAGATTGTTAAAGCACATCGTGCAGACGTGCCGGCAGCGGTGGTTATTTACGCTCGCATCACCACAGCCGGTGAACGTCTGCACTTCCGTCGTGGGAAGTGCCGGCACGGGAAGTTGTCTACGCATATTGCGTAGACGTCCCCCGCCGGCCCAGTAAGACACGCGGGACTGGGAGTCTGCTTTGGTAAGTCTAGGGGTGGGGGCACTTCTTGGGGGCAGAGGAGTGGCAGCATGTCTCGGGGGGGGGGGCACAGTGGCAGCATATCTCGGGGGAGGGCAGAGTGGCAGCATATCTATTCTATGGTTTTTTTACTAAGAATATTTTTTCTTTAGAAAAGCACCTAACTTTTAAGGTGCTGCCTATATTCAGGTGCGGCCTATAATTAAGCCAATACGGTACATATACATATATCAGAGTCAAAAAATATCATAGTTCTGCTTTTTCGTCCACAAGATAAGTGTCACTAGCAACATCCTCCAAGTACAGTAATAATGCACATGAGTAAAAGAATCCTTACACACTATAGTATTTTTTAATACTTTTAAGTTGATGAGCAGAGATTTTTTTGTTGTTTATTTCTTCTGTGAAGGTTAAAAGATGCTTGACGCCTTGCTAAAACCCTGCTTTTTTTATCACACCATGTGTGGTAGACAACCGGGATGATCATCTGAGATCTCAACAGGGTGTCCAATTCCGCACACAAATCACCAGAAAAGATTTTGGCATTTCTTATAATTGAGACTGAGTGACTGTTATGTGGTTTGCTGGAATATTTTCCACTTTATTCTTCAGGTTTCTGCCCATGTGGGAAATAACATGCAAGGGCCATTGTTTCTAGAGACCAAATTTATAACCCCTCAGCTTCAAATAGTTTCTTTAAATCTGTGTACTTACCAAAGCTATTATCACAAATACCCTTAGGGTAAGGCAGCAGTATAGTCTGGGAAGAAGGTGGCAGTTCCCGCATATATCATAAAAACACACAAAAAACATGAAACAGTTCCACAGGTGCAAATATGGTATTGCAGTAAAAATGAGACCTGATGGTGTTTTGGCAATAAGTTAGAACATAAGGGATATGACAAATATCCAAGGCCAGTGACTCATCAGGTGGTTCAGGTGGCAAACCACAAAGAGACCCTAACACAACACATAAGGCACCAAACTTCATCTATAGCACCCTTCATGTAAGTTCTTAGAAAGATTCCATGCAAAAGGATTGGTATGAAACTTCCTCTCCAAAGAATCTGAGTTTATTTTCCTCAACAAAAGCATGTGTCAAATGAACTCTGCCATAACAAATGTACAGAAGTCTCCTCCACTACAAATGCACTTTGAGCAGTATCTATAACTGTACAGCCCCCTAGCATACAAATATGTGTCTATTGACCAGGGTGCTGGATGCCACATTAGTCCAAACAGTTCCTGCTTTGGAATCAAGGAACCTGGAGTCATGATGTACATGGCTCTGATGAGCTTAGGATTCACATCAGAGGACCGCATGTCTAGGTTAACTTCCTCCAGTTGGTTTGTTCCCTAACAAATTTGTTAACATCCAAGTAATACCAGAGTGTATTTCAGTTGAAAGGGATAAAGCAGTCCTATTTGTCCCATTTTATGCCCCAGAGAGGGACAAAGTAAAGAAAGACATGGAGTTCCCCACATAGCCACACTGTCTCTCACAGTCCTACACATAGTTGCACACAAAGGAGGTTCTCAACAAGTTATTATGTCGGGCACCCCTTTGCATCCCTTTAAATGGTCTTTGTAGATGACTGTATGCTCTACTGTCCATTTTGGAGATCCAGAAAAAGTCCTTGTGATGGCTTGACTGACTGTGGCCAACTGGGACCACATCTGGGCCCCGTACAACAGCGTGGGAATAATCTCTGCGCAGAGCCAAGACTTTCCACTTGATGGTAAGGTCTCTGAGGCCCTCTATGATCTTCGTTTAGAAAAGCTTGTATTTTTTGTTCTTGGATTTGAAGTTATTTTGAAATTTGCTTGTGCTTCCCAATAAATTGAAAGGTACCAGATTCAGTATATTTGCTAGCCATGGAACCTCTTAAGCATTTTAGATGTTTTATGCTGAAGCCTCCCTGGCCTTCAGTTCTGTTTCTGAGCTAATAAGGCTCTGTCTCTAAAGTTTGACAGTTTTATACATTTTCACTTTGGTTTCAAACTAACCTTTCAGTGATATAGAGCTTTTTGTTTGTATGCATTTTATTCTTAGAACTATGAAAGGTAAAAGGCTAATTACAAGTGTAGATATCCATTAAGACATAACTCCGCTGCACAAGTGTGATGTCGGCCAAAGTGTATAAATATGTAATTATAATTTACTAAACTGGATTGCTGTTCATTTTCAAAGGTCTGATAGCCAATGACTATGCATACATTGTTTAATCAACTATATTAACAGCGTACACAATATATATAATAAACTAAGCAGTACAATATTCTGTGTACTGCTTTAAATAAGATAATCAAATCTGTCAGAATTTGATATTTAATAAAGCACGTTCTTAACAGCAAAGCGTAGAAAGGTTGCTAAAATGGAACAGAACCAGGGTCGCCATTATTTCTAGTGGTCAAAAACCATAAGAATGAGAAGGCAATATGGTGAATAATATAATATGTATATAATAATATAACAAGTCCACTCGAATGTGTAGTTGAATACTGGTCTAAAATATTAAATGATGGAGGAAGGATGTAAAATGAATATGATAGATCAGAAGTAGATATGTAATGCTTAATTGGATGTAACAGCTTTGTTTATTGCTGTCATATAGATAAAAGTGAAGCCAAAACATTATAATTTGCAAAATAGCTTCAACAATTTATCACTTCACACAAATGCCCCGAGTTTTTGTAAATTATTTCTTAACCAACTTTCTTTGTAGACCCCTTGCTTTCATTTAGATTAACATACCCACATGTTTGCTTAAATGGGGACAATTCTTTATCTCTGTGTTCTGTGTTCGGCTGC
The DNA here is from genome assembly GCA_009364415.1 of Spea multiplicata. Lineage (NCBI taxonomy): Eukaryota > Metazoa > Chordata > Amphibia > Anura > Pelobatidae > Spea > Spea multiplicata. Next base: position 45,226 of record VKOC01023204.1, read on the forward strand.
AGTAAAAATAAATTGCTAATTACTAAAGTACCAGCACTTGTGTCTTCTAAGTAGTTGCTAGGATACAGGAACAGTAATATTTTCTAAGGCCGGTATTGGCAATGAGTAATATTTTTTATTAGATTGGTAATGTGAAGTGCCTAATGGTTTGTATTTTGGATAGCACTTCCTGATTACCAGTATAGTTGCTTTCATTTTAAAAAAAAAACCCAATGTAATTCTGTCCAGACTGTATCCGGAACAAGACCTACAACTGTTCTCTTCAGGGTTCTGCTATTGGTGGACCACTTGACAAAGCCTCAATATATTAAAAATTATTAAAATGAATACAGTCAAGCTCAGTATAGTAATTATAACGAGTCAGTATACAAACAGCATTCCATATAGCATATGTTTGTCTCAGTGGAAATTGTTATACACAGTGCGGGCAACAAGAGGTCTACCTACTAGAGTTCCAGTGGAGTTCAGGCATAACTATGAAGTTCCCATGATAGGCTACCATAGCTCTTACCTTCTACTGTGAGAGTAGCTTTTTGAATGGGGTGCATAGGCAGATAGTGGATAGGGAGTCAGTGTGGCCAAACACTGCTATCCTTCCCAGAGAAAAAAAGAAACTGATCCAGAGACCCAGAGAATCAGGGCTTGACCCAGAAACTCCAGGACTTTATTTACAGTTGGCAGTAGAGCACTGTAATGCAGTGCATGTACACGTAATATCTGCAGGTAGTGTGGATTTGATTCAATTCTGGCAAGTGTTTACACACAAAAATATACACACTTTTTTTCTCCCTTCCTGTCCAAAATTAAGAAGGCTATATTCATAATAAATAATGGAATCAGGTGCAGATCCATCAGATGCATACGCCAATGTATTTAAACATCTAGCCAAGAGAAAAATGTCTCACATGCCATGCCAGAGTACCTCAATTTTGGTAGGTCCCATTGAATCTTAAATGGCTGTAGTCAGTGGAGGTCTGGTGCATTCTGACTTTTAGTCAAGTGATCTGTAAAGTGTCAGGTGCATGGATCCACATGGTGGCAGCCATAACGCATGACCCCACCAAACACCTACCAGGCAGTGCATTCCTGCATGTGACAGGTCAGGGGCAATTTCCCCATTACCCCACGAGCCAGCCCTCCCCTGGCTCCTCTCATCACATAGATGACTATTGAAGAGGTATTTCAGACATTGCAGACATATAACTGAAAGGCCATATACCGTAACTGAAAGAAAAAACTTTCACCAGAGCTAAGCAAGCGTCACCCCTGACTAATACTGAGCGGTTAAATCCACTCCACCAGCATAACAAAATAAATTTAAAAGACAGGTAAATGCACAAGCTAATCAACACTAGTAAGGCCTTCAAATTCAGCTATTTTGCTGAGCTACCAGGAGAGGTATAAATGACCTATTTGGCTTTCGTAGAGCGGTGCAGTACACAATACGAGACAGTTGATTATGATCAAAGGACATTCTAAAAGTCTCAAATAACTCACTATAAGTCCAGTAAAGAAAAGATTATTCCTTGTTTATAGGGTTCCTCGGCTTTGCTGAGATTGTTGGCCTGGAGATGGCCATAATACTATTTACTTAAAATAATGTTGTTTTTAGAAAGGCTCATTGATGTTTTGGTGTTCAGGCAAAAACAAAAATCCATATAAAATGACTTAAACATTATCAACAATGAAATGATCCTTCAAAAGGTTGTTATTTTAGATAAATATAGATGCTTAGTAATAACGCCAGTTTTTCACTTTTTAGTGCTAGAATAACAAATATACATCTAAGAAAACCTTATAGTCCCTCCATGGAAAATATAGTATTTTAGTAAATACATTTTGCTGATTTTGTTAATAATAAAAAAATATTAGCACCAATAGCAGGCAAAAAGTATGATAATGAGTAATAAAAAGACGTATAATACACTTTGAAAATAAGTCCAGTAAGAAATGAATAAGGGTATAATAATAAGAAGAATATTCATATATTATACATTATACATACCTATCAGGGCTGTCACTGTGTTGCCTTTGTTTCACCAATTATTATAATACAATATTTGATATAACCTAAATAAGTTTCTTGGAAGAAAAAAAAAGAATTAAATGGGACCAGCCCAATAATCTAGAAAAGAAAGCAAAAGGAGCAAGCAGGATCAATTGTAATCTCTAAAACCATCAGTAAAAGAAGACACTGGGACATTCAACACTGATTACATATGAAATGATTGTCCTACATGGCCCCAATATAAACTTATTTTTCTCTGCATTTATAAAATGTGATATTTGCACTGATTGACACCAAAGGATTAAGCTGCACGACTTTTCTGGTCAGACACAATATTAGGCACAGCTCTAATTGACATAAATGTCAGTTGTACTACTGTGTATATGGAAAAGGCATATTGATGTATGCTCGCTGCTTTCAATAGAGACAACTAGGGGAGGAGTTAAGTGAGACAAAAGTATCATTAACTAATTTCAATGGCATAACAATGGCTGCACCATGTTGTATGCAATATAATGTGCTGGACCGAATGCAAAATTGTATCTAATATGCATTCAACATGAAAATTGGACTAGTGCGTCTCTATGTATGCGTCCACTACTACCTATTACCTCCATACCGCCTATTCTCCTCAAGCATCAGTTTCATGAGTCGTGTATACAAATAATATTTACTCCTTTTTTTAAAAAAGTGGGTACAATTTTTGTAGTCAAGGTGATACTCCAAACCAACAAAGTATAGAAACAAATTCTTCACTTCTAGCCAGAAGAGCAAGTAATAAAACAAAAAACTTCAAAATGCAGCAGCTGAAAAATCTGCAAGGTAACCAGACATTGCTGTGATCATACGTGGTTAAAAAGTCTTGGACTGGTGCTATCCAGGTTACCCAGACCACACAAAAAAATAATTTGCAAAAACTAGAATGAAGTCATAGCCTATTCTAGAGTTTGTTATTGATCTGTAGCACTGAACACTAGAGTGACAACAAAAGGTGATAATAGGATTATATATTTGTGACACTGTAAGCCCCAGGGAGATGATTTGTTTGGCGTTTGAGTGCATGTGCTATACAAGTCATGTATATGGGTCCCTGGGGTGGAGCAATTCGAGAGCAGGGTGGGCCAATACTCCATTCCCCCCTCTAGTGGAAACTCCATGCCGGCTGGACTTTTGTGTGTTGTCTGGGAAAGGTTTTCCAGAGCTTGGCTTAGTTGGGTCTGGCTGAGTGTTCTAGTTAGTGGGTGATTAGGCTGGTCAGTCTGGGCCAGCAAAGTATAGCCAAAGTGGGATCCAGTTGGGAGCTAGTTTTTTATGATTTTGTTTTGGGGTGCTTCATTTGTGTACTTGAAAATCAATCAGTGTTCCTGAGCCTTATTGTCCTAGAGGACTATGCTTAAGAATCCTAAATGTGACACTTATGGCCCTCATGCTGCAGGGTTTGTTACAATATAAAAGGCAATTCTGGTGCTAGAGCAGTCAACAGGGACATTTCATTGGTTGCACTTTTTACAAAATTTTTCGTTATACTTAGCACGCCTTAATATGTTTTCAAAACTTGATTACTTCAATTAAACAATGAAATTACTTAAAATTTTTAAGCAAAAGCTTAGAACATTTAAATAAAATAAAACAACTGATTCTCAGCTGATAGATCCAAAGATCATGATCTAAGCATTCCCATAAATGCACAAAACAGGAAGCCTTGACTCATGCCTCATACAGAAAAATACTACTAAATGTAGTGCACAAAAAACTGAACACAAGACAAATCTGACACTATTGAAGATGATGTTTTTGAACAAGGAGTCAATAAAGTGTTTGCATCAAAAGTGAATTAAGTGCAAAGTCTGGAAAGTGATTGTATCACAACAAGAAGCAAAAAATGGTCTAGTTCGCATGAACATTACATTGATTGTTGTTTTCAAACATTTTACCTGAACAATTCATAAGCCTTATTGCTCAAATGAAATATAATATGTGCAGTAATATTACTACCGTATTTGCTAGATCATAAGACCAGGTTTCGTTCAGAGCAGATGCCCCTCGTCTTATATTCAGACCTCAAATAAGTCTGACTACAAGACAAAGATCCAGATCCTCGCAGCGCTGCAGAGGACCTGGATCTTTCTCTTTGGCAGCCGGTGGACGTTTGCACAATGCGGGCAGACATCCTCCGCTATTGCCGGCACTTTCTGTGGGGCTTCTATGACTGAGCACTGACATCACATGACCATAGAAGCCCTGGAGGAAGTCCCAGCCAGCAGCGCGGAGGTTGTCTATGCGAATCGCGCAGGCATCTACCGACTGCCAGAGAGGAGAATCCCCTGCAGCGCTGCAGGGGACCTGGATGCGCGCAAGCAAACTCCGCTGCTACCAGCAAATGGCCTTCCGGTGCTCAACCATAGCAGCCCCGGCGGATGTCAAAGCAGCCGCGGAGGTTGTCTGTACGCATCGACCAGACGCCCACCGGCTTCGCTCACTTGACAACGGTGGAGTCTGGAGCACGGGGAGCAGGTCTAGGGATTCATCGGTAAGCAGGGGGGCATATAGGTGGTATAAGGCTTATCAGGGGGCAGATTAGCATATAGGGGGTATAAGGCATATCTGGGGGGCAGAGTAGCAAGCCGTGGGGCAGATGTGCATAACTGGTGGGCAGGTTGGCAAATAAAAGGAAATAAAACAAAAAAATGCATTTTTCTCAATTATAGTTTTTATTAAATATGAAAAAATAGTTTACATGTGAATTAATATTTACTGGTAAAACTTTTTTCCTACAGGGTATTCTTATATTCTGGAGTTTTCTTTTTTTCTAAATTAATATTCAAATTTTGGTGGGGTCGTCTTATAATCAAGCAAATACGGAATTTTTTTAATAAGTTATCCATGACCCAATACATAAAAGTGTGTGCCAAAAAACAGGATCTAAAAGAAATCAGTATCATATTATAGGAAGTATGCCTTCCTTCTCCAATCAATAACCTGTAATCATTTTTAACATTCATAACATTCAGTTACTAGCTATGTGGAATTAAAAATGTCTTGACCACTTGTATGAATAAACTGCAGAGACATAACTATATAGTAAAAGAAGGGCTCCATAACTTCATAATAATCGTCAAGGGCTGATAAAAGTACAAAAACCCTGTACGTCCATGCATTAAAAAATATAATTACAATACTCAAAAATTGTGACCTGTTCATGGCGCTGGAAGACTGCACTCGTGCAACCCTGATTTAAAACAATTCAAATGCAAAGGGGGTTAAAGTGTTGTCACCATAGAAACCCATGAAGCTTGTTGCTCCACTTTTACCAATTTACCAGTATAATTGTTTTTTGTAAATAATTCCCAATATCTACCAGGAAAAGAAGACACACACTTAGTAAATAGATAAAGAAAAATACATACCGATGTTACAGGTTCAACTTATGAAACTATAGATCCTACTTAGCAAGCAGTAGTGTGAGGTGATCTTCTTCCTCTGCTTTTCTGTCTGTGCTGTAGTAGATTATTTTTTTAAATAAAATCCCAGCCATTCCCACAGCAACAGGCTGATGTCACTGAGAGAAAATGAGAACTCGTCAGTATAAACTGTCTTAGCAGAGAAAATCAGTGGGGAGGTTCATTGATCATGTTTAGTTATAGACACAATAAAAAAACATCATTCATAAAAGCATCAATGAAGCTGGTGAATATTTATTTATATTTATGAGTAAAACTAAATAATTTTTGTGTGATTTGTTTTTTTTGTATGATGTGAGTTGCCCTTACCTACCAATAATGTCACCATATGGGGTCATAAGTAATAGGATTGGGGTACAAAGCAACCTCTGTTTTTTATTGTAGAAGATTATAATATTAATAAAAAATGTTGTTCCATAACTGGTCCAGTTTTTGAAGGGACTGCTAAGAATGTTTTAGGTGTCTATTATGCCTCAAAATAAAATGGTGAAATGTGTTCCCAAGTTTCCCATAAGAATTGCTATAGTTCTGATGAGGTTTTTTTTATAGCGCATGTCTATTCACTAAAAAGTGCTTGCAGAAAGTCTGGTTTTGTAGCAGTAGACATGCAAGAATGAGACTGAAATCCAGCTGTTATTATTTGCGCTTGTAAAAATTCACACTACAGGAGAATTAAGTTGAATGGGAATTGAAAAAACAACTTATTGATTCACAAACCTTGTAGTAGTAGTGATTAGGGAGCACGGAAGCCAAGGTGTTAAGTGACAGACCTCGCGCTCCTTAATGTTGGGCCGGTTAGAAGGGGATTGTGATCTCCTCAAGCAGCCCTGCTCACCGGGCGCCCTCTAAGCAGGGCTGGTCTGGGAGATCACAATCTTGCATCTGCTTTGGCCCAGCCCTGAAGACCGGCCTAGGGGAGGCGGCGTCACGGTTCACCCCCTCCCCTATAGATACACTACTGTTTTAGGGGCTCCTTGGTGAATAGCATTGCTGGCAGCAATATGATTCACCACAGGCCTCCCAGAACTACATTTAGATGGCATTGTGCCATTTGGTACTGCAGTTGGGGGGGCAAGTATTATGGTAATCTAGGGGGATTTCAATTGCACTCCTGTAGTGATGCCTATACTCCCATACACAGGTGGTGCACCTGAAAGAGGTGCAGTGGATACAACCAAAGGCTTAGTTTACTAAAAACATCTGTTACCACACTGACCTCCTTACATGAGAAATCATTTGTCCCTAAATGTGCTATTACATCCAACTCTCCATCGCGTCTTGCCTCCTTAACAATATGTGAAATACTTCTCCTATCTCTGTAGTTCCAGGAAGACCCCTGGCATGGTTTCTATGTTCCTCCAAAATATAGAGTCACCCAACAACAAATACTGAGTTTAACCAAGATGTGATAAAAGCTTAGCAACAATGGTAGGAATAGTTTTTCTTTCTAATGCTGCATGTGGGGTCCTGACAAGCCCTACTCTCCCAGCCCATTTCCATTTAAATGAGCGTTCCCACCGACATCAGCGGACGTGGCCAGGAATGCTCACTGACGTCAGTGGTATCAGTGGGCATTCCTGGCCACTTCCTGCAAGGGTAGGCTCCGGGTAGCCAGAGCCCACAAGTTCCCAGGTATGGTGATGACAAGGTTAGGTGCATTCAGATCTCAAGGTTCCAGACACCTATATTATATGTGTTTTGTGTTTTTATTGTGACATTGCCCTATTTGCCCAGAAAAGGCAATTTTTCTATACACCAAACCAAATATATAAACAAAATAGACAGGCAAAGCTCAGTGCAGATCAGCCACAGGAGAAGAGCGCCTCTATCACTAATACAGTACTGGTGACTGCACAGTTCCATTGCACACTGGCTGGCAGTGATGAGATTGTGAGTGGCATTGGTGTTGATAAAACTCTAACTTATTTTTTCAAGACTCATCTGTCATATCAATGTGCCTCTGATTTTGGATAATAATTTGTGTACCTATATACTAGACATAAAAAAATTCTGTGAAATGGTTCAAGAGACCTACTCATGTCTGCCTTGGTTTCTTTCTCATTGGTTATGTGAGTCTGGTTGGCATGTACCAGAAGCAAACCATTTCAATAATCAGAAGCAGAAGGTTTTGTATGCACACAGATCTGTACATTTTCTTAAAGCTGAAATACTGCTAGCTATATAGTTATATATTATTAAATCAATCACATGTGTTTGAGATGTGTCTTTTTTATTTTAGCTAGCAATTTAATATCCTTGTCATCCCCGATGCCATGTTTTTTATGGTACGTTTATACCTCCAAGCTAAGCAGAGGTAACCAAGGAACTAGCTTACACAGAGTTTGCCCCATTAAGCCAGTGGTGCCAGCTATAGCACATCTTTCTTGTCAGAAAGAGGTCATAACACATAAATGAAGGACTATCTGCCAACAAGGGAGGTCACGTATATATCTCCACTTTCAGTTCTTGCAGGGCTCATGCAAGGGCTCATATTCCTCCCAAAGTGTTCCATACAGCCAAATATAGCATCTGACTTTAGCCTTCGCCAACTGCATGACATTGTTTTCTATATAATGAAAGTTTAAACTCCAGGAATAAGGGAGGGATATTGCCTTGCGTAACCCATTTTCTTAAAAATCCCAAAAGCCCAATAAAAAGGAAGTTATTCACTCGGGTAGCCCAGTTGTATCTGTTTGAAAAATATAATAGAAATGAAGGACAGATGTGAAAAATAGTTGTTTACCCAAATGTTGAACATCAGGCTATAATTATTTCTAGAATTTAAAATGTGGATTAATAGGACATAGCTAGAAACAAAAGGACCCTGGAGCAAAGTTTTGGAATGTCACTTCTCTCATCTCAAACAAATGTACAAGTATACACACACGCAAATTTTAATTTTTTAGGAAAATTAAACTTTTGTGTTTACGCCATCAACACAATTGTAGCAAATTATAATTTTACTTTTTGTGGTTACTGTGAATAAAAAGTAAAATTGTGATATGTACCCACTCTTCAAAAACAAGGAAATGGTAAATTGGGAATTTTAACCCATATGAGTAGTCTACCTACTTAGCAACTTTTGCCCTGGGAATATTTTGCACAAAAAAATATCTAGGGGCACGGGTTCACCTTCCCCGGGTTCACTTATGCGGCTCCCCCTTCCTGTTCCTGGGTGTCGTTCTCCTTCTGTGCCCTTTGATTGCATCTCCTGTACCCCTGAGTTGTGTGGTTGTAGTGACACGCGCCATCTGACTTTTATGTTGTGTTCATGATTTTGATGTTTTTAGTTTATGTTACTTCTCTCTCCGTACACTGTCATGCTCGTGTGCTTCCATACGTACTTTCTTGTCGCATGCATTGCGTATTGGAACCGTGTCGAAGGGGTCTTTTTCGGACACCGCTCCTCTATTATGTGCCCTGATTGTTGTGCACCTTTGTTATGCACTCTGTAATCTCATGTACTTCTATTCGGCGTTATTTGACATAATGCTCTCTGTTATGCATGGTTCTCGCCCTGTGTAATACTGTATCGTATGCCTTGTGACCACTGTTTCAGCATGATTTCTTTTGCGGTACATTGTGCCTCTGTACTCCACATGTGCTTTTTGGTATGTTCTCGGATGTAACGCACTGTTGTATACCTGATTTTTTATTAAACGGAGACTTGGAAAAAAAATATCTAGGGATCAGTACTAGGAACCATAGTTTTAATATTTTTATTAGCAATATTACAAAAATTCTGAAAGGTATGTTATGTCTTTCTGCAGATGATGTAAAGGTCTGTCAAAGGGTAGACATTCAGGGTGGAATAGGCTAAATGGCAACTGATTGAGGTAAATTAGAAGAATAGTCATGAGTGTGGCATTTGGGATGTAAAATCTAAAGGCGAAATACATCTTTTCAGGCACTGTTCTGCAGTGGCATCGCTACAGGGGGCAAGGGGGTCAATTCCCCCCCTTAGGTTATTCCTTGACCCCCTGTTGTCTCCCATGCCGAATTTGACTGTAAATCCCGGCGCCCCTCATTCTCCCCCGCGAGGCCTCTACCCCTGTTGCGGTGCTGGCATTTGATGCTGAGTGCCGGAATATGACGCCATATTCTGGCGCTCAGCAGTGAAGCAGCGGGCACCGCAGCTGAGCAGGAAGACAGAAGCCTTGTGCTCCCGTCGCTGGACCTAAAGGTGAGAGAACTACAAAGGAGGGAGAGGGTAGATAGTGAGTAGGGAAAGGGGAGGGAGAGGGGCAGGACAGTGATAAGGGAGGGAGAGGGGTTAGAAAGTTATAAGGGAGTGAGAGGGGGTAGATAGTGAGAACGGGGAAGAGAGGGTAGATGGTGAGAGGGGGTAGACAGTAAGAAAGGGGGTGATGGGGTAGATATTGAGAAAGAGGGTAGTAGGGAAAGGGGTAAGAAAGTGATAAGGGAGGGAGAGGGGGTAGATTATAAGAAAGGGGAAAAGGGGGTAGATATTGAGGAAGAGGGTAGTAGGGAAAGGGGTTAGAAAGTGGTAAGGGAGGGAGAGGGGGTAGATAGTGTGAAAGAGGGAGAGAAGGTAGAAAGTGATAAGGGACAGAGAGGGTAGTAAGAATATTAAAATAAGTAAATAGTGTGAATTAATGTGTGGATGCATTGTGTGACTGAGGGAGAGCATGAGTTAATATGTGGATGAACTGTCTGAATGAGGGAGAGCATGAGTTAATATGTAGATGAATTGTCTGAGTGAGGGAGGGCATGAGTTAATATG